>CAOLHI010003608.1:0-276233 GCA_948474755.1 Ctenosaura bakeri | reverse complement strand
TCCCACTAAAACTTTAAAACAGAGCTACTGCTATGAGGTTGTATAATAACAGATTTGAAACGGTACAGAAATTATATTGAAAAATTGTTAAAGGACAAGAATAGTTGTTGTATGGAAAATGTTGATCCAAAAATCACAGATAGCAATCAGGTTTAGCCATTAAGCTTTGAATAAGGCAAGAATTGCTATATTTCCTCTGTCCTATAAGCAATCTTACAAAACATTTTTAGAGCAAAATGGAAATGCATTTTTAAAATTGTAAGTTTTAGATAGTCATGTTATCTGCTCACTATGTAATAAACGCAGCAGAACCTTCATTTTTCAATTGGTCTAGAAAAAAAACAAAAGTAATATTTACCAAAAAAAATTCACAATGCCTTATAGAAAGCAAAAACTATTCTCACTTCAACTCTGAATTGCAAACACCAGTATTTCCACTTTGCCTATCAGACATAGCACCTGATTATCTCCTGCCTTCTTGCCATCCATGATGCATTCCTATCAATCTAACTGTTCACCATGTGTTTATTTCCTTCTTCCAAGACTCAGTAATAGATTGCTTAGCCTACAGACAACCAAATCACACAGAGACATTGGAATGCCCTCGGTCTCTAGACCTGCAGAGCACAGTCTATGTTGCCCTAGATGACTTGAGAGACATTTCTTAATGGTTAGCCTATAAAGAAGGAAAATGTGAGTAATTCTGTGTACTATCAAAATACAGCCGATATGTATCTATGTTCCTGACAGGACATGTGTGATGTCCTGTGGCACAGTGGGAATTCCTGTCATGCAACAAGCCCCATAGCATTCCAGCACCCACTGAGCAACAGGTCTGCTAGCACTCTTATGCCAATGGGCAATGGGATTCATTGACTAATGGGCATACTGCTGGCTCTGCTTGTACAATGGTCCTGAAACCTACCTGCATCTCTGCTCCCCAAGTACTATATACTCTACTCCCCAAGCATTGAATAACATTGCAATTTACCTTTACAGGATGATAACTCAGTTTACAATGATATAAATACCTAACAGGATACCAAACAGTATGTATGTATGTATGTATGTATGTATGTATGTATAAGAATTGCTTATTTCCAATACTTTAGGCACCAACAGGACTACAATAATGATATGCATGCTTTGAAAAAGGAAAAATTGATGTAAGGTAACCTCAATTTTGTATTTTTTTAAAAATATGTGTGTTTTTATTGCAATCTTCTGCCTTTTTGTAAGCTGCCATGAGTCCCAGCCTGGAAAAAAGATGGCATATAAATAAAGCGATGGGGTGAGGGGGTGGGTGGATGGACAGATGGACGGATGGATGGATGGACGGATGGATATAATAAGCTGCACACATTATCTGATTGGTTTGGTTGCCTTTAGATAACATGCTGTTCTCTTGGACAGAAGGTTTAAGAGACAATGTAAAAATGTATAACACATCTTCTTACCTCGTAATCTGTGTTCTTGTATTGAAGTCAAGGGACCTCATGGAGCGTAAGACCTCTATACATCCCAAGTACTACAAGGAGAAAAAGAAATGTCCATATAAACATAAATGAGAAAAGCTTTATAATGAATATTAAAGTTAAAAATACAGTCTACTCCTCTCAAAGGCAGACTTCAGGTGGATCTCCAACAAGAACTGTTAATAAAATTACTTAACAATACTAGAAGACAGAAAGATAAGAAATCACAGTTAATGGGTTCTGTGGAGCCCTCCATCTGCCCATCCTATTGGGAGGTCTTTTGACACATCACAAAGAGAAATTAACTGGCTTCTATCTCTCTAGGTCTCTTGTTCAGCTTACTCTCATAAAAAAGACATAGGCTACGGTTTGTTGATTGGTTTGTTTTGGGGAGCATGGAGGACAGTGGATTGCTTGATACCTTAAACTGTGGAAGATTCTAACTTTCATTGTAATGAACAGGTAAATGATACCATGCTTGTTCACTACAGAAGGTGGGTCGTGGCTCAATAAGATACATATGGGGATTCTTTCCTCAGCCCAGGGAAGGGAACAGATCATCCTACAATTGTTTTAGTCTGCTTCTGTCATGGATATACATAACTTCCAATGCTCTGAAGCCAAGCACTTGCTTTTGATGATGGAACTATTACTTTAAATCAAATACATTCATTTTTGGCCTACAAAGCAATTTCTCGGATTCTCAGTCTCTGGATTCAGTTCTGACCAGATGGCTTTACACAGACAGCTCAGTGGCAAGGAGTAGAGGCGGGGGTTGTCCCACTGTCTGCATAGATAGGCATCACTCACCTAACCTACCTCCAATCAGCATAGAGATAAAGGGTTTTGTATAAATAGACCTTGGAAGGCAGGAGGTTGGGAAGCAAACTGTATATAATTGGCTTCATCTCTGGGGAACCTTGGGAATTGACTATGACAGTCCTGCTCCAGTAGTCCTGGTAGGCATCATCTGCCACTAAGCTAGTGTTGGTCACCACTTAAAGATTTAAATGCACTAATGGTGGGATGGGCAAAGGGCAGCCAGATGTGGATCCCAAGGCTATTTTTGTGGCCTTCAACCCATCCAAACTCCTGAAGACTCCCAATTTTCTGGAGCAGGATGGTGAACTGTCAATCGTAGAAGCCTCCAGGCTCAGCAATTTATCTCTGAAATAGGTTGATGAGACTTTGCACTGTTTAATGTGTAAAAACACCATTTTTAAAAAACCAGAAAGTGGCTTCCAGTCAATTCCACAATCATATCCCTTCATTGAATAAAGAGTGTTTGATTTATACTGATAAAGATATTATAGTTATTATACAGTAAAAAAAATCACAATATTTATTTGTCTATATGATTTACATCCCACTCTTCTCCCAAAACCGAGACTCAAGGCAAGATTTTAAAATAATGTAATATTATAACATAATAACAAAATATAATAATAATATATGATAATATTTTTATATAATGCCGTATATTATATGATAATATAACAATATTATACTATTATGTTATAATACGTCATCATATAATATTATATTATATTATAATATTATAATTATTTTCATTAATATTAATATTATAACATATAATATTATAATATTAATATTATAATTATATTATAATATTATTACATAATGTAATAATAATAACAACAAATGGCAACATGAAGAAATGACAATAACAATACATAAGAGAATTAAAAGCAACCTCTTCCCCAGCAGCAAACCAATTGCCAAAAGCTGCCCAAATAAAAAGGTCTTTGTTCACTGGTGGAAGGAAAATAAGGTGTGATCCAGCTGCTGGGAAAGAAAAAAAACTACTTCCCTGTAGACAATAAAGACTTTTGGGCTGCTTATTCCCCCATAGCAGCCCACTACTATGTCTTTTGACCTCACTAATGAGCTTTGGACAACCCTTTAGTCCATGATATCACACTGTAAGAGCTGCAGTCGAAAGCAAAAACAAAGCAAGTCACTTTAGGTCCATGTACATGGAATAAGGGTAGGAACTTCAATCCTGCACAACCATATCTGCAAGTTAAGCCTCATTAAACTAATAAAGTATCCTTCTTAACGAGAATGCCTAAGATTACAAAGGGGCAAAAATCATATGGCCCTCTAGTTGTTTTGGACTAAAAGTCATAACAGCCTTTGCCAGCAGAGCTAATGAATTCTGGGACCTGCAATTCAACAAGGAATGAAAGGTCAGGTGATTAAAATTGTTAATAATCTATTGTTAATTTTTAAGAATGGGGCACTCTTAAGAGTCTCACTACTGTCTACCTCCCCAAACTCTGAACTCTGAAATGGCACCCGAGACAAGGTGCTAAACATAGCAGGGCTGCAGTAGTTATAACAATGCAAGGAATCACTGGCCAGATATAAACTTTATTTAATGATGCAACCTGCATCTTCAGTTGCTATTTCTAAAGTTGGCACAGAAATCCCTGAAAAAGCTGGTTGAGAGCCAGCAATCCATCCACATTTCTAAAAATAAGCCTGCAAAATTAGAAAATTCTTACTTAAGCACATTTGAATTCAAGGCTGTCTGAAAAATACAATCTGTCTCACACTTGCATTATAATAGTTTTTGCTGGGAGAAAGGAAGCCTCACTTCGAAAACGTGCCAAGATTTATTCTTGTTGAACTGGTTACTTGCACAGTAATGTAGTATCATGGAAATGGCTTCATTAAAAAATGGTCCTAATTCCTCATGAGGGAAGCATATAAACAAGTGTAGTTACAGATATTTCTACATATGAAATACCACTTAATATGCAACCTTCATATCAGAATTACATTATAATGGATAAAACTAAACATAGTAGAATCATACCAGCCAGTCCTACAAATTTAAGACTGCAGCACTCTTATTATTTGATGTCAGAACCAAAAGAACATCAGGAGGAAGAATGAAATAAGTTCCTTTAGGAGTTTTTAAAAGTTACTATGAAGCTGTAAGACCCATCATTCACTGTATAAGAGAAACGGTGCTATTAAAATGTCTTTGCAGAAATACAAAATTAGAGATCAGAAGTTTCTCTTTATATATATATATATATATATAATTTTATTCAAATTTCAACAAATAAAACAAACAGTAATTTCTGAAATGTTACATGTAATGTTCTTCCTTCTTCCTTTCCTTTCTGGATTACAATTATTGATATTCCCTCTATTTGTTATATCACGTATCTCAATAAAATGTTAATAATCTATAATTTGTTAGTTCCTGCTATATATCTCTACTTTACTTGCTATATGATATTTCATTAACTGTTAACTGTATAATAATTGTTATCATGAAAAATTTAATACCTCCGTCTACCCCCAACCCAAATCTATAACAATCTTCCACTCTTTGTTTATGTCCTCATCTGATTTCCCTTTCAATCTTCGTGTAAGTATGTCCGCATTTCTATTTTCCATAAAAGCTGTCCACCACTGCTCCGTTGTAGGTGTAGTTTCATTTTTCCAAAATCGTAGAGATCAGAAGTTTCAAAACTAATCCATCTTGTGTGTTTACACTGCCTTGACACAGTGATCTTCCTAAATCACTTGGGTATTACTTCTTTAATAAGCCATACACACGCACGCGCACACCTACCCACAAACGCACACAAAGTTCAATATGTTTCAGCAAACTTTTTATTCAAAACTAACAATATGCACTTGTGAAACAAACCAGCCAGGTCAGGTAAGCCTTGTATAATTAGGCAGAAATATCCTAAACCTTCTCAAGACCGCTTAAACTCTTTTTCCCAAATGCATCTAGAGATGACTTTTCTTTAACCAGCAAGCACTTTTCTTCTGACATCCATTTTGGTGGCCAAACTGACAGATTCCACCCCCCACCCCCCCGCCGCAGATATCTGGTGAGACAGACTTATGTGTTCTCCGTTTTCTCTCTCTTTTTTACTGCTCACATATGCTCAGAAAGATATTCTGGAACCCACTGCTATTCACCTTGACTATTGTAGGTAGGCACATATGGTTTCAGCTAAAGTAGAATCCCACTCTTTCCCAGCACTAGCTTTGTTTATTCCACTGTTTCCTGAAGACAACCTGCTGCAACCTTTCACCAAATGTCTGTTTCTCCAGCTTCACTCTCAGAAGCTTTCTTAACTGAGGTCCATCTGTATTTGTTTCCCATCTGCTGTGAACAGACTCTCTCTATTAAAAAATTAGAAGGAAAATATTTCAGAATCTGTCCTAACTAGTTTGACATATTCCTTGCTATTCCCTTATTACAAGTCAATTTTTAGAATAATAATAATAACAACAACAGCAACAACCACCACCACAACAATAATACATTTCATTTGTTACCCGCCTCTTCCCCAGGCTTGAGGTGGGGTACAGCACAGATACAATGAAATACAAATCACAGTTAAAATACACTAAAACTCAAACCATTTAAAATACAAATATACCATAGCTAAAATCATAATTAAAAATACAATTAAAAGTAGAAGTACAACTAAAAAGTACAATTACAAATACAATTAAAAGTAGACTGGATAGGCCTGCTGGAAGAGATAGGTCTTTAATACTTTTTTAAAATTCAGGCAGCATATTTTGCTGTCAGATCTCTTCCGGTAGGTCATTCCACAGTCTAAGGTGGCCAACAAAAAGTTCTTCTTGGTGACCATTGCCAGTCTAGTCCTGGCCGGTTTAAGTAAATGGCCCCCAGAGGACCTGAACGTATGGGACGGATTGTATGGGAGGAGGCAATCCTGCAGGTAACTTGGATCCAAACCATCTGAGGTTTTAAAAGTAATAAAGACCACTTTGTACTTTGCCTGGAAACTCACTGGCAGCCAGTGGAGTGATTTTAATACTGGTGTGATATGTTCACTCTGTAATCAAATCAAACATCTTCAGAATTCTTTAATATCTGATTTTAAAGATACCAAGAAAATTTAATTCGCACGATAGGATAAGTATCACTATAACTCTTAAAACTGCATGATGCAAATAAATCTCTTTAATTTGTTAAAAAGAAAAAAAGAAAAAAGTTATGTGCAAAACATTTAAAAATATTTAAACCCACTTATCTCATTGCATAATGGTAAAAATGTGTCTACTGTGATATCTGCACAAAGCAGCATTAGTCTCACCTCCTTCCTGAAAATACTAGGAATGTAGAGAACTACTTGCAAATTTCTTGCCACTATCAATAAATGATGCCTCAACACATCAAGCCAAAAAGCAAAAGTTTTCACTGTGGAGGAAATGATCAACTGACACAAATTTTTCACATTCGAGGGCTTTTTTTGTGAAATATTTGCTAGTGTGAAAATGCCATTCCTTCTGTCCTTCCTTCCTTCTGCTTTTTTAAAAGACAAGTTTTGTACAAAAAACAAGTAGAGAGAAGCCAGATAGATCTAGGTAACAACTGTGGTGCAAATTCAAAGAACTTGTATAGTAATCAATTTTGAAACTTCAAAAAGAAAATCATCATATTATTAGTAAACATCTGTGGAAGATTGTTAAATATAATGGTGTACTTAAAATGGAGTGTTTGTGCAAGAGACAATAATAGGAAACAGATCTCTGAGGAAATCAAAATTAAGTTTTTTAAACAGTATATAACTGAAGGAGGGAACAGAAGAACCAAGATGGAAATTGTCCAGAAATAATACACCAGTTTCATAAAACATCTCTTAGGTTTTAATCCAATATCAATCCAACCAGATTAATTTACTGAAATCAATGGTTTGAAGTTGGTTTTGACTAAAAAATACAATTGATTTTCATTTAATTTAGCAATTAACCAGGACCATTCATTCCAGCAAAACTCCTACCTAGTTCTACTGATGGTAGAATTAATGTTGGATTTAATCCATTACTTCCAACTACAACCTCTTTCCCAAAATGTGTGTGTTAGATTGGTTCCCATCTCGAATACTATTTTCCCCATGTTACAAAAAAGATGCAGAATAGAAAGCTTTCCTAACAAAATAACAAAAGTTGTTTGGCATAAAGAATTAAAGATTGATTAAGTCATTAACTTCATTTATTTTAAGCTGTAAAACTGAAAACCCTAACCATGTTATACACAGCACAATTTCAATTAACATATTTAACAAAGTTAAGCTTTGGTGGGCATTCAACTAGCGTTTGTGACAATCCTGATCTTAAGAATGTTTGTGGTTATTTACATTTCTGTATTCATTTCACTGATTGACAGTGATCCACAAACGTGCCTTTTCTGTACTGTGCTCAACATATCTCAGTTCCTTTCCTGCAAAAGAAAGAAAGTGATGTTGGGAAGATGAGTTCATCAGCAGTTGTGGCAAAATAAAGCTATGTGCCTGTTTTTCACATCAGCATTTACTTCTGAGTACAACGGAAGTGGACAGAAGGCTCTTCTAGATTTTTCCAAAGAAGCAAGAGCTGTTACAAGACTGCTCATTTCCATTTGCAATCTCTCTCAGATTTATATATCTCCTTTAGAGAGAGACAAAAACAAGAATTCATATAATTCATTAGCAGCAATGAATGTGCGCAAATACACTATTACTCAATGATTTCATATTAGTGCAAATGATTATACAGACAGTTACAGTGATAAGGAGACTGAAGATGCCCCAGTGACCTGAATGGAAGAAAGTTCAACTTTGTTGGCATTACATGTATGGACAACCCACAATGTACTACTTGTTGTTGTGTGCCTTCGTATGGTGAACCTATGATGGGGTTTTCTGGGGCTGAGAATATGTGACTTGCCCAAGATCACCCAGTGGGTTTCCACGGCTGAGCAAGGAATCAAATCCTGGTCTCCAAGGTTCTAGTCCAAAGCTCAAACCACTACACCACACTGGGTGCACCACAGGATACTATTCATATGTTTTGTCCATGCTAGCTTTCATGAGACAAAACCCAGGGGCAGGTAAGAAGTAGCAAAATACCAGTATACTTCAGTTAACAAAGTAGATGTGTTCCTGGGTATTACTTCTTTAACAGGAAATTTAGTATCAGAGACAGAAATATCATGAAAAGAATAGGGACAGGTTTCCGTGTCACAAAAAGATGAGCAGTTCAACATTTTTCGAGAAACTTTTTATTCCAAACTAATAATACATATATGTGACATAAAACAGGCAGATCACACATGCCTTGTATAAATAAACAAAAACATTTTGAACCTTTTGGAGACCACCTGAAAATGCATCTAGGGTGATTTTTCTTTCATCAGCTTCCACATTTCTTATGATTTCCAATTTGGTGACCAAACTAATGATCTGCATTTTTTTAACGCTAGGGAGAGCTTGTGAGGCAGACTTATCTGCTATCCTCCTTCTTCTGTTTTACTGTTCACATACATGCTCTGTAAGGGATTCTGGAGGCAACTGCTGTTTACTTTGCCTGTTGTTAGCAGACACACTGCTACTACAGGATTGGCTAGAGCAGAATCCCATTCTTTCCCACTTAAGGCTTTATTGCATTGTTTATTGCAGACACACTGCTGCAATCTGACACCCAAAGTTTGTGTTTCCCTAGTCCTCCACAATCCTTTCAATGTCTATCCTCCTTTCTTTCTTTTCCAAAAGAGAAAAATCAAGCTAGACAAAGAACAAGGAAAAGGGAGGCTGGGTAGACGTTAAAAGCCTTTGTAAAAAGGAGCTTCATTGCCAAAACCTTCGTTAACACAAGTATGCTGGTAAGGCTCAGAGCGAATGTGGTCTGCTTGGCCATTAAAGTCCAGCAACTGGTCAAGGGTGATGGCTGACGTGGCTCCATATCACTGAAAGGCTAAACCCTTTAACAGAATTAGCTGAGACTAAAAGCCAAAACTAGATGTAGTGTTGGATTTCTATGATATTCATGTTTGTCCGAAATATTATTAGCAGCCACAGCTAAGCCCAATTCCGATTGACACTACATAGTGATTGGGTGTTGGGGGAGAGACTTAACTTTTTTCCGACATAATTTTCCCAAATAAACTGTGAGTGGAGTAAAACCAAACACAGGAAGTCCTAGTCCCCTCCCATGTATTCTAGCCCCCTCCCATGTCTGCCATGTCACATGATGACTACCTCACTATACTGTGGGTGGAAAAAAACCAGCCCCTTCCTCAACTGTGGCACTTCCTCATTGGTGGAAAATGTTGAAGTGGGAGTGTATGTTGCTACCTGCATATAAGGCCTGGTCAGGCCTCCATGCTTTGTTGCGATCTGATCTCTTGATCGCCACCCAGCTGCAGCTGTTTGTATTTTTGTATTTTTGTACTGAATAAACCTGGCCTACGGGCCCAGCCTTTTGGACCAAGAAACGTCTTGTTCATTTGCCTGTTTCTCAGAAAGAGCTGACCCTCCCTAGGGCGCAGGAGGTGACAGTTTTTGGCGACCAACGTGGGGCCCGAGAAGCGGGCAGAGGTGAGCAGCGCTGCGATCTAGTCCCTCTGCCCAGGGGAATGACGGGGAGGCCCCCTCTGGAAACTGTCTGATTTTGGGGGCGGACATCGAATTTTCATGTCAAGGCGCCAACGTCCCTTTGAGACGTGACAGGGATTTTTCGCGGTCCGCTCCCTGCTCAGCAGCGACAGAGGTTCTACCTTCCTGATCCAAAAGGCTTTGGAATCTGAGTAGGGTGAGGTCTGGAACAATTGGACGCCTCTGGAACATGCCTCTGATTCACCTCACCCCCTGGTAAGCCTCCGAAATTGATTAGGGTGAGATCTGGAATTATCAGAAGCCTCTGATACATCTCACCCTCTGGAAAAGTCCCAAAAACTTTTTAAAGGGACCGCCCTAGATAGGTACCTTTGGGCTTGAAATTAGTTTTGAGAATTCTCTTGTTGCTCTGTGGCTGCGTGTGAATGGGGAGCTCCAACTGTCTGTTGATGAATTTGCGTTCTCTGTGTGTGTGTGTTGCGTTCATTTTGTGCCTGGAGTGAGAAATGTCTGTGCATTTGTGTTCCCTGTAGTTTTATTTTTTTAATTAGTGCCCTCAGTCCAAGGAATTCCCTGGGTGAGGGCAGGCATGGCTGCAACAGATTCTTGCAGCATGTCCCAGGGCTGCAGTCAGGCAGTTTGGCTGTTTGCCCTGAGATTCCTCGAGATTCGTCTTTCCCCTCCTATTACCAAACAAAAGCTGCCTGAGCTCCTGCCTTCATCTTGAAACTGATCCTTTTACATCTTGCAACTTTTATGGTCTTTCCCAGGGATAAAATCTGGTATTGGGATTGATTTATGAAATGTGTCTGCGCTGGGAGTGCCCAGTTTCTTGTAATCAATAGGAAAGGATGTGGTATATTATGTTTATTGAACAGGGAATTTCTGCCTGCATCTAATGCCTAGAAATGTGAATCAGATTCAATGAAATGTTAAAAATATGTCTGTTCCTGTGATGTTCTTTTAGCCTGTTTCTCTATTTGCTAAACATTAACGGGTTGCATTATGTAATGGAAGTGGGGTTTGTTTCTTTCTTGCACTTTCCCAAAGGGAATGAGGGGCGTTTTCCTTGCTCAGCACTTCTGCCAAGGGTTATCCAGCATGAAAAAGCTCTTTTATATGGAAGAAAAGTGCTGGACTTGTGTTAAACATTCATCTGTGCAAAATCTCTTGACTGCATCTCTCCTTTTCTTAAATAAGACATATTTTATTTCAACAATTAAGTGCGTACTGCCCTTATGTTCTGATTTGTTTCATTTTTTTTTAAGGAACTCGTTCATTCCATTTCCTGCCACTGAATTACAGCAGGAAGAACATAAATCTGTTGTTAATCCCTGCATTGTGGCCAACCCACCACATGTTAGCCAGCGAGAACAACATGTTAGCCATGAGGACTGCAATAGGGAAATTGCAGAAAAGGAAACTGTTCTTTTTCAAAAACTGTTCTTTCCAACAAGTTTCTAGTCCTCAAAGAAACATTCAATTGTTAAGCTGCAGATCTCTTTTGTCTCTTGAGCATTTGCATAACTATGGGGCCAGACCATGACTCTTCAACAGCTCACTTTTTTAAAAAATCTCTTGGTTTGAGAAGGTGGGGGTCTTGAGGCAAACCTCTTTTTAAACTTCATCCAAAATTTAGTAATTGCTTTTGACATAAAAATTGCCAGTGTGAGAAGTAAAATATATTTTAGTATTTGAGCTTTTGAAATACAATGGAGCCTTAAGCATAAATCTTAGAAACTGGCAGCTTGGAGCCGAGAAGACCTTGGAGCAAAGAGGAACCAGGCAGATAAGAAAAAAAAAAAAATTCAATAGTGAGATGAATATACTCCTTTTTGGGGAGGCGCCCCTTATGCAGACTAAAGATCAGCAAAAGGGGCATGTAACTTCTTAGGCTATTCTGATAGGGTTGTAACTTTTGGGTCCTGCCCAAGGGGAGGGGTATTTGCGTTGGGGATAAAATGTGTGCTGTTTCGTGTGTGTGTGGGGGTGTCCTTCTCTCTGGGGAGCACCCCCTTCTGCAGAAACGTATTTTTTTTTAAATAAATTCTTGATGCTTCAGCCGATCCTGTGTTAAATTGATTCATGAGTGTTATCAGCTATCTCCCACACCAGCCAATTAAAAGCGTTTGTTTCAGCCTGAAACAACCTTCTTGCTAACCATTGCAAGATTAATACTTTTCTCTTATGCGATTTTAATTTCGGCATTCCAAATTGTGCCAGTGGTCTACACTGCAGGGATGGTGCATCGGCTGAGTTAATAGATACTAACATACCAAATATAGTTCAATATAACTAAATCTCATGCATGATTGCTGCTTTGTATTGTTGTTGGGTTTCAAAGTTCTCATGTTGAAAAATTTGAAAAGGGCACTCTGCCAAGTACTGCTACTTGATTTTCTCTCCAGCATTTACCTACGCTGACCAGTTACACCTCACCATTGCTGTTTTAGCAGGGACATACCAACAGCCTGCATGGCAAGACGCCCCTCAGTCTCGCGGAGGGGGGTGCTATTAAACTGTTCCTTGAGTTTTCCTTTTAAATGCAGGTACCCTGATTTAGTTAACCCTCTGGTGGCAGCACTGATCCAAAGTAGTTGTACTCCTTGTTCTCTCACATTGTGATTACACTTTAGTGAATTGTTAACCACACCAGGAAATGGTTTTTGCGTCCAATCATCCATCCCTTTGTAATAGTTCCTTGCTTTCCAACTCCTGCCTGCAGGAATTTTAACCAAGACTGGTTCTGTATAACTGTGAATACTCATGACCCCTCTTCTTGTATCTTAAAGCATCTTGACTACACTTTGATACCAGAGGGGGGGTGGGAAACTTTAAGCCACCCTTTCAGGAGAAATACCTCCAAGAAATTGAACCCTGTACTGCATAGCCCATCAGACTAGCTCATCTATGCAGTGCTTTTCATCAATTGATATTTTTCCTTTGATTTTTTTTCTCTTCCTTCTGCTTTTATTATTTTTCCTTTTTAATCCACCACACAGACTTCTGGATACTTGAAGAGGATTAATCCCCAAACCTGAAAACAACAACAACATCTTAAATGTATTTTTACTTCAATTTTTTTAATGTTCCAGAAACTTTTGCCTATGGACTGTGTATTTGAATTTGTAATGCTATCATTCAATTGCCTTCATTCAAGTTTTTGATTGTGGATGTATTTCTTTGTAATTGTTGTTATATGATGTATTCTTTTAGTAATTTCTGCTTCAGTTGTTATGAGGTCTGAGCATTAGTGTGCTGGATGTGAGATGTTATGCTTTCTGCCTTTTTCCCCCTTCTCTCTCTTTCCTTTTTAGGTATTTTTAGTGTGATGTTACGGAATTTATAGAAATGTGGTAGAATTTGAACTCAGAACCCACAAATTTGCCTACTTGCATTGATTTTCAACTGATCTTTGTTATCTCTCTGAATTGTTTGCATATTGCTACTGTAAACTTGAGCACAACCCCACCCTCTTTGTATCTGGGGGATGATGTGTTTTGTTATTTTTATCTGCCTACGGATATCTTTATTAAAGAAGACATCATATCATAGAATAGAAATTTCTGTTAGATAGACCAAAGAAGATTTTGTATGTTGCCGGAAAATACTGTCAATTAATTGCTGATTTCCCTCACATGCTGTTGTATCCAAGAAGATCAATTGTTGATTTCATGTATCTACTGGTGTACCTGTGCAATGTGCATGACTAGTTTCATATATCCATTATGTGTACATTATAGTAGTAATCTTCTCTCTAAAAGCCCTCTATACTAGAAATAGCCTTTTCTTGTTGGAATTACACTACAGTCCTGAACTGTTTTGTCTTTTTAATCGCTTTCATTCACAAAAGCCTGCTTTTGAATTACAGCATCTCGGAGTTCCTCTGTTCTGCAGTTGGTGCACTGCGTTTCCTTCAATGGGAAGGTTCATCAGTGAACATCATCCATTGTGAAGTGCATTTGTCCATAATTGATATATTTGCCAATAAATTGTTACTGTGGTTCAGACCTGAGCACTGATAACACTAGATATCTCTTTTGATATCAGATAATTTGACCTTTTGCTGGCACTCCTGGCTCATGCATTCGCAGGGGGTCCCCAAAATGCAAGTTCCCAAGGAAGCAGCCGATAAAGACAAGGATTTCTTCCCTTAGGCGGGCATTCCAAAAAGCCTTGGTCAATTGCTCTGGGACCTGGCTTGCAGATGCATCAGATGCATTTTATTTTACAATGATGCTGGATTTGCGCCAATAAACAGCAAGGCCATGATAAGTGCTGCACATGGATAGCAGCAGTTCAGATCCGCCTTTGTCCGGCCTGAAATTTGCTCTGTTCTTAATGTCTCCTGGTCTGGCGCTCAGGCACAATGTTTGCTACAAAACAAACAAAAACACCCTGATTTTGAGAGTTCACTGGCTGAATTTCAAATTTTATCCCGCCTTGCTGGAATTTGCTTTGTTCTCACCAGACCAAAATTTCCCTAGCCAACTCTGTCTGGGAAGCCTGAGGGGGGAGGTTGAAATGGAAGATGCATTGTTATAAAAATCTATTTGTTCTGTGGCCCCTGATCGCTCTTTATCCTTACAGGAAGGACCCCAGCGGCAGACTCAAGCTGCTGTTTAGAAGGAATGCGCCAGATATCTGATCTTTTAGGGACATTGGTTCTCATTGGTCACTCCAGAGGCTGACCTGAGACTTCAGTATTGGATTTTGAACTGTGCCTGTTAACCACTGGAAGTAATTTTGGCACTGGAGACATCGACAGTAGATTAGGATTGATTGCACTGAAGCTAAGCAGGGTCGGGCCTGGTCAGCTCTTGGATGGGTGAAAAGTATTTTTGTCATTTTTGTCTTGTTTGTATGTATAACTCTGAGTTTCTGTTGTCTATCGCAATGTATGCCAATCATTCGTAATATACCACCCAATAATAAGCCCGTTGATCTACCTCGAAGGGTCAATGTTACTAGAGAGACTCAAATTCTACTCCAGGGATATGGGATGGGGCTAGTCCTTCCTGTGTGAGGGGGGAAACTGTGAGTGGAGTAAAACCAAACACAGGAAGTCCTAGTCCCCTCCCATGTATTCTAGCCCCCTCCCATGTCTGCCATGTCACATGATGACTACCTCACTATACTGTGGGTGGAAAAAAACCAGCCCCTTCCTCAACTGTGGCACTTCCTCATTGGTGGAAAATGTTGAAGTGGGAGTGTATGTTGCTACCTGCATATAAGGCCTGGTCAGGCCTCCATGCTTTGTTGCGATCTGATCTCTTGATCGCCACCCAGCTGCAGCTGTTTGTATTTTTGTATTTTTGTACTGAATAAACCTGGCCTACGGGCCCAGCCTTTTGGACCAAGAAACGTCTTGTTCATTTGCCTGTTTCTCAGAAAGAGCTGACCCTCCCTAGGGCGCAGGAGGTGACAAAACTGTCCCTCCTACCTACTTTTTTCCCCAAGGGGGAAAACATGTACATATAATGTCTACAGGCAAGTGTTGGTCCCAATTCAGAAACAGTCTCACCAAATCAATTAGTGAATGGGGACTTAAAATGAAATGTGATCAAAATAGCATAACTTATTGGAGGCAACAATATTTTTATAAACAACAAATATCACATTTAAGGAGAAAAAGTGGAAAAGGCTCTTTTGCCTTTCTTAATTTTATGTTGCATCAGAGAATTTACTTGATGTTGCCCTGGCTAATGTGGATCTCACACATGATCTGAATGAAATCAAAGTTTGAGTGCTAAGCATGTAATATTCTTAGCATGAAAATGTTTCTGATATCAGTTTAACTGTAAATATCACAATTAAACTAGGTTCATAAATGTTCATTTTGGAGCAGAAAAAAAAAAAGAACTCTAAGGCATTTCTTCTGGAGGTACCAAATGTAGCTGACATGTCAGATCCAAATCCTTGATACGTGCTTTGTATAGATCCCATTTGATAACACATCAAGTTTGGTGACGATGACGAAGCATGAGGATTTCTACACCATTGCAAACAAAAACATTTAGACTATAAAACAGATATCGCATGTTGTCTTTTGTTACCTAAAAGTCAGACTACCAACTTTACTAACTGAATTTTCTTATACTCTCATTTTATGGGTGAATCTGTCACATAGCTCAAGCATATCTAATGAAACAGAACTGAGATGACATCCATAAATGCTAGCCATTGCTTTCTTAAAATACAGAAAGCAGTAGCTGGCCTTTATGGATGCTGACAGTAAATTCTGTACCATTCTGGAATCTCATGGAAAGTGATACAATGAATCAATGCCTCTCTAATACCGCTTCTTATTAAAGTCTGTAGTGCATATGCATTCTGTCCTAGACTCAAGATAACAAGCACAAGTTTAGTTGAAAAGAAATGGAACAGAAAATCTAAACAGACAGAGCAGAATTCAATCGCCAATTGGAGATTCATTCATAAATACCCAATCAACTGATTTGTATGTATTTGGTACACATGATTGATACATGCAGAAATTGCATATCACTGTTCACAATTTTTTCCCAAATTAACAAGAATGTTTTCCTTTGGCTGTAAATAACTACAACTGCTAACATCTAATAATGCAATATTACAATGCTTTTGAATTCAACTACATTGCAACCAGAGCTACATTTCGTTACTCTAAGGCTATTTAATTACACCAAATTATCAGTTAGGTTCTAATCATATGAACAGGGTTCCTTTGCTATTGAAGATATCTAAGATCACAAACAATGCACAATATTCTTGGTGTTTAATTGTGGGCTGAATTGCTAGCTCCTCTGCTGATGCAGTTGTATTTCTTGGCAGTACATGATGAACCAGCCTCATGTGAAACTCCTGTGTCACAGAGAAGAGTGAAAGTATTGGTTGAAAACTGTTTGCTTTTCTTGCTTAGTATCAGAGGCCACTTGGATGCAGCAAACACTGGTGCAACTTGGACTCTACATGAATATAGATTGGCATTAAATAATCACAAGTTCAGATTTTATCTGGGAGTGGCAAGTCCCTATTCTCCCGCTTTAACGACCATCATGTGAAAAATTTGGCATCGCTACTTCTAAAATCGTTGAAAGGACTAAGACTGGCAGCATTCTGGTCAATTTGTGAGCATTTCTTAGACACAGGGCAGAATCCAGTATATGCCTTCTTGATGAAATATTTCCTTAGCAAAACTGAGAGAGACATGATTTTCAGAGATCTCCCCCCAGATTTTTTATGCATAAAAAAGCATGACATTTTCACCAAAAAGACTCCAAATACACATACATACACACACACACACACCCCAAAACATGTGCAAGAACGGTTATAATCTCACCAGCAAGTAGAAATATTTTTAAATGTATCATTTCAGGCAACATAATAAACAAAGATCTACATCCCTAGCAGTATTATTCAAAGATATGGCCATGCCAGTCTTTTTTATATATATATAAAAAGATATGAAGGAATCCTGTACCACTTTTGAGACTGAGAAAAATAAATTTTTAGCATAAGCTTTTGTTAACTCTAGTGCACATGGACCGCATCTGATAAGACAGACTGGAATCCGTGAAACTTATTCTAGAAATTTCTTCTTTTCAGTTAGTCTTAAAGATGCTACAGGATTCCTTTGTATCTTTTTATTCCTAATAGTAGGTGGTGGAACCCACCCCCTGGGTGATACTCTGCACAGCTGGTCAAAATAGGCAATCCTGATCCCACATAGGATCCAAACCATAGGATGATCTATGGTCTGACTCAGTATAAGGCAGTATAAGCTGAACAAGCCAGATTTGGGAAAGGGAAAGGTGTTGTCGTCTCAAAGGATACTATCAATAATTTCATCTTAAGAAATCCTCTTTGCTGCCTTCCCCTAGTTGCTTAACAAGGACATTTAGGGAGCACTTCAGTAGTTAAAAAAAAAAAGACTAAGGAGACACATACTAATTTTTAAAGGGCAAGTTCAATCCCAGAAATTACTTTTTTAAAAAAATCAATCCCCACAGTGCATGGATTTTGCTTGCCAGCTTCCCTAATGCATTAGAGCTTTGTTTGGGCATTTTGTAAAGCTTGCCATCAGCCTTTTGTCCATTCTGTACTTGTAAACAATGCTGCTTTTAACTAATTGGGTCATTGCTCAGATCACTGCCTCACTGAGCATGGCTTGGTGGCTCAAATACAGAACCCAGAACACATCATGTTAACTCTCTGGTCAGCCATGGATTCCCTGGGCAGACTTGAATCAGCTGACCTATCTCAGAGGAATATATAATAAGAAATAACCCAATGGTCCAAAGCAATCCAGACAGGAAGATGTGACATGGAAATAATGGGCAACATCAATAAGCATCTTTCTGGAAAACTTTGAAAAATTCTAGAAATTCTTGATTTGGTGCTCATGGTCAAGATAAGAAATCATTTCAATCAAACACTGCATTTGTAACAGACATTTTTTTTAAAAAAAAAGCCAGCTTTAAATCTGAGCTTAAATAGTCTATTTCACCTGTCACAAGAAAATAAAACAATCATATTGCAATTCATGGAAACATGAGGAAGTTTTTTTTTAGTGTATGTGCGTGTGTGTGCACATGTTACACACAGATACCTCATAGATTAGAGCATATTTTGCAGTTCTACTGTGTGACTGTGAATCAGTCCCTTTTATTTTAGGCTGTTCTTTAAATAGCTCAAAACTGTTTGCAGCTATGTTTCAGATCGATGTCACGGGCTGTAACATGAAGCTTTGCACTTCAATCAGTTCCTAAGCTTGCACTGCAAATGAATGCTAATTAAAATAATAATAGCAACTTTTGAACAAAGTTTTTTAAAAAAATACAGAGGCTGCATTTAAAGGTAAAATCCTTAACAATATGTGCATGGAGGTACCATACAGCTAGGTTTCCCAGTTCAAGATTATCGAAGGCCTTGAGGTTTCTGGGCTGAGACCTAGGAACAGCCCCAGGTGATGTCAATTAAGCCTCATGCATTAAGTACCAACTGCAGTTGCTCAGAGTTTGTCATTTAAAAACAGAGGGGGGGGGAATAGAAAAAAATATATAGTCCATTTCTGCACTACACTGTTATAGTGCTATTATACATCCTATCGAATCCTAGGGTTTGCAAAGATCCCTCCCTAAACTGCAACCTCCAAGATATCATAGGATGTTCAAAGTGGAATAATAGTACTTTAACAGTCTTGTGCAGAAATGGCCATAGTCAGCTCTCAGTATTTGCAAGTTTGACTTCTGTGGATTTGATTATTTGTGAGTTTCTCCAACCTCTGCCTCCCACACCTCAAGTGCTTCTTTTCTGGAGGAACCTTTTCTCTCAATGGCTCCAATCAGGCTGTGTATCCCTTAAAAAACCCAGCTCTGGTTTTCCTCTACTAGCTGCTGCCTGGCCAATAAGGACAGCTTATATATAGCCCAATTTCTCAGCACCCCAAACCCTTTCCCAGCGCCCTACACACAGTCAAGAAAAGAGATGAGTGTGAGAGAGCAAGTATAGGGCCACCATGCCAAGCCACCCTCTTCCTTTCCTTAATTTGCTTTGGACTCTAAGTACCCATTCTCCCCACCATGCCTCTGCCTCCTTTCCACAGATGTGTGCATGCACACGCACACATACATTTTGATATTTGTGATTTTCCCACTTTTGTGAAGGTCCTGCACCCCTAGCCCTAGCAAATGTGGAGGGCCAACTGTCTTTTCCTGTTTGGGAATTAAGACAGAAATTTTAGCTAAAAGGGATCTTCCCAGATCGAGAAGAAAGGAGGGAATTATTATTTTGCACTTACTTAGAAGAGACAGGATAAGGAACGTTTGATCTAGCCTACTTGCTTCTACCCAGAAGGTGGATGCCGATCAGAGCAGAGGATGAAACCTGGTGCCACAATAACTGGGAGGAAAGGAGGAAGATAACTAAGTAAATCCATAGACTGCTCCCTTCAGAAGAGTCTTTGCAAATTACAGCAATAAATTAATTAAGACTTGGAACCTGTAGTTAGTTACTGCTTCAGCAGCAGAGTTAGACATTTGCACCTAACCCTTTCTTCTTACTCAGAGATGAACCCACCAAAACTGGAGAATTTGTACTTTCATCACCTGCCTGGAGTTGACCCATGAAATCTCAAGGCCAGGCCCTATCTGGAAAATGGGGGCTTTACGTTAGCCCATATATATCAAGAAATGTCAACACAGGAGAGACAGGAGGAGACTGTGAAATCTGTAATGATTTTGTGGGCACAGAATATTGGGCATTCAATTCAATTAGATGAATGGGAACAGAGCTGGAAAAGGACACAAAAATTTACAATGGCTCAGAATCTCAAAGAGAACTATTTTAAAATGTTTCATAGATGGTACATGACACCAGACAAGTTAAAAAAGATTTACAACACAGGTACGGGAATGTGTTGGAAATGTCAGAAAGAGGTGGGAACAATATTTCATATGTGGTGGTCATGTCCCAAGGCAAAGAAATATTGGAGTGAAATACATAAAAAGATGTGTTAAATACTGAAGGTTCAATTTGTAAAAAAACCTGAATTTTATTTGTTAAATGTGACAAATGTTCTTGAAAATACCAACATTAAGAGGCATTGGAGATTAATATTGTACATGATAACGACAGCTTGAACTGAATATGCCAAATTGTGGAAGTCTCAGCAAATACCCACAATTGAACAATGGTGGGGGACATTTATTGAGAATAGAAATGCGGATATTGTTTCACAAAGATTAAAGAGGAAATCGGATGATCAGATAAAAGCAGACTGGCAAATTGTAACGGGTAATTGCTGGGAACTGCCAAGTGAAAATGTCTGAATTATCGTTGAAATTAAAGAGGAATAACTGTAACATAACAGGAGTTGATGAGAGAAATGCAAGATCAAGCACGTAAGATGAACATAGAATTGTGAGGCATAATTTTTTAGATGTGAGTAGATATCTAGAAAATGAAAACTAGATCAGAGTGGAAGAACAAAAACATTACATGTAAAAGTACAATTTGAGATGATGTTTTTTATTTGCGAAACTTAATAAAATTATTTTAAAAAAAAGAAAATGGGGGCTTTACATATCCATTTTATTTCTCAGCTAATAAATTTGAGTTCATCCCACTACTTCATTCAAAAAATAAATAAATAAGCAACCTCAGGAGATATCAAGGACACTGAAATCAACAGGACACTGCAAATCTAACTCTGTGCTGGCTTGGAGACAAAATGTTCCAAAACATTTCCAGCTTGATGTGTTTCTACAAAAATAAAAATCAAGAATAAAAATAATTTTAAAAAACAAAATAAAAGAATAAAAACACTGTTATTTATTAAAATAAATATTTTGGTAATTCATAGTTGCATAGTCCAAGCTAATGGGTTTTCATGTTGTCACAAAAAAAATTGTGCTTTATAGAGATAGGCAAATAGACAATGTATGAATGCATACATAAGTGCCAATGTGTGTACATGGGTGCATGGTGCATGATTACTGACATGTTCGCCCCCAGTTTAGGTCTAGGGCTCTTTCAGCTACTTCTAAAAAAGTTCTCATGATATAAAACTGTGAGTTTGAATGGCTTATGCTAGATGTCAACACCATCTTGTTCCCTGCTTTGTGGAAGCTGCTTGTCATGATTTCTTGGATCTTCACTAAGACTCTTTCAAAAGTTTTCTAAAAGAAGTGTGGTGTACTGAGGTCATCCTACGGTTTGATGGGAAAAATCCTCCTCCCCTCTTTTTAAATAGTACTATAGAGCAAAAGTACTATTTAAATGTGGTTGTATTAATGCACTATAATAGTGCTTCTCGGGTACTGGGGGACCAGCAATTTTTTCCCCTCAGTGTTCCAGATATCAGTACTATATTTATGTCCATTGTCTAGCACTGTTTCTTTCTTTCCTAGAAGCAATCCAGATACCAGCAGCAGATGGTGTCAGCCTCAGTTCGTGGACCAGCATGTTGAGTAGCACTGTACTATAACACTACAACTTTAAAAAAAAATTAAAAAGAGAAAAAGGAAGGGAAGAGAAGGATAGATTTTTGTTTTGATATGTTTTGGAATTAAAAAGAAACCCACTCAAGGATGGGAATAAAATGTTGTAGCTGGTGCTGAGAATTGCCAGAAAATAGTCGAGGACTACAAAAACATTGTTTAAATACCTAAGAATAACAGCAACATCTACTGCAAACTCCAAATACATTTACCATGTTTGGAAAAGCACTCATGCATAGTTGATTAGTCATACAAGCCCTCTGAAATCCTGGATGACAGAGATGCACAACTCATTTCATCAAAAGGCTCATCGACTCATTCCAGACAAGCTCTCATGATGTGGGTGAAGATGTACATCCATACTGATATCGGCTATGCCTAGGGTATGTTTTTCTATATACTTCATGAGAAATTGTATCCTTGCATTGCACAAAACATTCCAAGTGCCTGAAAGAAAATACTGGAAAGGGCATTGTTTCTTCCCAGTTACTGTTGAACCATTGAAAACTGCAGTACAAAAAATGTGTCAAAATGTTTATTTGCTTCCAGCTGAACCTTATCGGCTAACACTAAAATTGAGCAGTAGTAGGCAGTGGAAAACTAGAAAGCTTAATCACATAAGAACATCACAATTTCTCTTTCTTTCTTCTCATAAAATATATGACCAGAGACAAGTAAAAACACTGTGACGATTGCCACCGGGTGATACAAGGCCTATTCCTCTTTGTGCTTTTTAGAGCATGCACCCAGTTGAACAGCACTGGCAAGAGAACATCACCATCGCCAAGCTGTCTCGATAGCCTTGATGCAATTCACTTAACTGACCAACTGAACTCAATGGAAATGCAGCCCATCGCTTCCTATAGTTAATATTAAAGAAACTGTTTTTTTTTTTAAAAAGCAATGTATTGTCACACAACATTTAAAACCAGTAATGTACTGTCACACAATCTTCTTGATCTGTTTATACCTCTTCCCCTGAAAACCAGGAGCATAAGGATATTATTTCTATTTTTGGCTACTTCTCTCTCCCTGTCTCACAAGGAATATTTTCATAGAATCATAGTCTTAAAGCTGGAAGGGGCCACAAGGGCCACCTAGTCTGAACCACTGCTATGCAGGAAAACAACACTAAAGCACGCCTGGAAGATGGCCATCCAACTTCTGTTTAAAGACCTCCAGAAACAGAAAGCCAACATCCTCTCCCTGTAAGGCAGTCTATTCCACTTTCAAACAGTTCTTACAGTGAAGAAATTCTTCGTAATGTTTAGGTGGAATCTCTTTTCTTGTAATTTGAATTTCCACAAGGTTTTGCAGAGGTAATATAATTTTCGTGCATCTAATCCAGTATCGAATTCCAAGTAGTGCACCTCTGTGAGAATTAAAAAAAAAAAAAAAGGAAAATATGGCCAGAACAGATAGTACCCTTTAGATTTTTAAGGTACTGGGATTGTGTCCATTTTCCATGGCAGATGAGGATGGCGTGGAGAATCGCAAAAGCGTATTTCACTATGCATATTGCATACTGCATACCATCTTCCAGGGAGAAGTTTTCTTCATATAAATTATCACAATTTATATAAATATATTAAATATAAGCTATTTTATTCTTTTGTCACTTGTAAAATCATAGCAGCTTTGATGGCAAATAATGGACTGGTATGAGAAATACGCAGCAAGACGTAGCAGTCTAGCATAGTCCATGACTCCCTGACATTCAATGTTGCTATGATGTTTCTCACCTTTTCAGTGTATATTAGCTAGGTATTGATTTGACATTTTGACTGGATATCACTCTTAAAATATTAAAGACTTATCTTTTTCAAAAAAATATTGAGAGCTACACTTCGGCTTTTATGTGTGCAAACTTTATAGTTACCACCTTTAATAACAAAATCTCAGAAATAGGGAATGAAGAGAACATTATGACTTCAGAAGGATTTTTATTTAAGTGTTCATAATTAGTAGAGAAACAGTATAAAAACTGTAGCCCATCCACTTCCTTCCACATTTGTTAGCCAACCAACGCACCGTGCTCTCATTAGGTCATTGCTCCATGACTTAAGAACTGATAAGCTGTTGATATATCACTGGAATGTGTGGTGTAATTTTTTTATACATCTTCTACATTGTTAATAGTTAAGAGGTCACATACTGATCACTAATTCTGTTGTCTTCTTTGCCTATAGCACTGTCCCTTTTCAAGCACTGTAATCAAGAACCCAATTGCTACATGTCAGTATGTACCTTAGGAATCTACAGAACCCATAGCTAAGGGGGGGAACTGTCATCCCATCAAAACCACTATTTTCCCACTAGCAATAGCATTTGAATCATGAAATATGAATATTGGTTATGTTTTTGGAGTCAGATGAATGTTGTGAGCAAGATTTTCTTGACCAAAAAATTAATAAAGCAGTGACACAAAGCAGCTACTCTAGCACTGAACATAAAATTACACACCTCTTTCATTTTCAAATTGCACATAACTTGTTCTGAAAAAAACACTGATGAGGATGTTAAATTATTTTACATGCCATGGTCAGTTTGCTACTTGAGGAGGGGAATCATAGCCCTCATTAAGTATGATTCTTAACTAAGCCACTTGTTGTAGCTACCATCATTAAACAATCACTGTGTCCCCTACATCTGTGAAAAACACATAGTTAAGACTACTATTTAACAAGATATTTAAGCAGCCATGGAATAGTCATAGAATTTTAACTAATTCTAGGTTCAAGTGTGTGCATTATAGCACTGCTTGGAAAGCCGTGATTTTTTTTCTTTAAAATCATCAAAACCATTTTCTATAAAAAAAACGAACAACCCCAAACCACTCTCTTCTGCTTAGTCCCTCATATTATACCATATTAATATTGCTTAGTTAGAGGATTAAGAATGTATATCTTCCCAGTGTTAATTCTTCAGTTGATTAGCTTAGTACACACTGAAATCTCTTGTTGCAAGAAGAGAAGCCATCAACCTCACCTTTAAGCCTTACATTCCACCTGCTCGGGATGTACCTTAAGAACACTGAAATGGTTTTTCAGTTAACATTCCACTGAAAGAACACTAGACACTGGTGTACTTCTAGCCAGACTGGCCAAGAGATACACCAGGTTTTTTGCTCTGCACCTAAACTACCAGTACTGAGAAGGAATGCTGTTAAAAGTGGCTGAAAGCCTGTTATGTAAAACAAGACTGCATTTTTTTCTGCACTGCTTTGAGAGAGAAAGAATCATGTTTGCAAATAAGACAAATTCTGAAAGTTGGGGGTTCCCAAGGACTCCCAATGTATGAACACACACTCAAAACATGCAGATAAAGCACACACACACACACACACTATTGGGCATACATGAAGCTTATGTTTATCACACATAAAGGTGTCACACCTACCTTGTCTACAATAGGGTGAACGAAACACACTAGAAATCAATACGTACAACATCCATGCGCTGTTCTGAAAAAGGTGAAAAACCAAAAGCCTTTTGTTTTAGAAATATTTATTTCCTACTGTTTTAACTCCTGTTAACTGACAGCAAGTTGGCAGGCATGTTTCCTTAATTAAAACAAATTAACATGGATTTCTGACAGCGTCTTTCTGCACTTAGCAGTCTTTACAAGTCTTCCAGAAATGAAATGCCAAATAGAGATCTTTCCAACCTACCTAGCCAGCTGTTGAAACAAGAAAATACATATCTGCCCCCCCCAACACACACACCCCATTAGAAGAAGAGAGTAGAAGGCAAGCAGACCAACCTTCACAATGTACGTCACTCCAGGTCCCAGGATCTTCTCATTTGAATGCAGCCACCCTTGGGAGGCTTTGCTGGCAATGCTGCTACCTTGATTCCAGTCTTCTCCTCCCAAGTGCATTTCCTCTGGCCATGTTTTTTTCCCTGTATTCATCTTGCTCTTGTCTTGCTGAGAAGACGGAGTGGCAGAGACAAGGTTGCATGAGTTGTCTGAAGCCTCTGCTGCTGAGCTCCCCTGCAACTTGGAGACAGCGAGCTCCTTCACTGCAGAGGAGAGGTTCTTGATGCCCAAAAGACTGCCAGTGTGGGAGAGTTTCAAGTGGGACACTTTATGCATAAGCGTGCAAAAGGCGGTGGGTCCATCTTGGTCCTTCTGGAGAATCTCAGGTGAGACCAGATATGGTGATGGCGTCGGAGCTGGATCAATTGACGAGACCTTGCTGTTCATGGACAAATTATGGAAGAGATCATCCACCGATGTCACCGAATCATTCCTGAAGCGGTTATACTTGGTGCGTTGAAGCATGCCCTTCTATCTGGAACCTTGCATATGTTCTGCCAAATCAGAGAGTTCTCGGGCTAACATAGCAGACGATTCAGAATATCAAAGGTTGACAGTAAATACTTACTTATGGGGGAGCAGGGGTATTTTTCCAATAAAATTTGAAGGAATTTTGTTTAAGGTTCCATGATGAGGCTACGTGAAGCGATAGTTTTTTGTGCAAGAGAAAGATTCCATTCCTGCTCAGAGCAGCCAAGTCTCTCACAGCAAAAGCATGACTCACACAAATGAGAAGGACCCTTTTCAACAAAAGGCTCAGTGAACGCTGCAAATCACTTCCTGTAGGGAAAAGAAATCCACCCACTTACAGCACATCACCACCAATCAATTCTCAAATTTCCCTTTCCTATCTTAAATAGGCATTTTATCCTCAGATTTCCTTCCTATTCCTCACATACCTTGTTCTGGAGCCATAGGTAAGTGTCTGCAATTGCTCTAAGTAACTGCATTAACTTTTTTTGCCATACCAACTATTTCCAGCCTATTCCTATCACTCTACAAAGTGTGCCATGATTAGAAAAGAATATAGTAACAATATAATACCAGAGAAACTCCACCTTACAAATATCTAAAAAGACTTCCAGATAACCAAACTACATAGTAGCATTACACATACAGTGTCAGATGAGAAAGCTGGACAGTAAAGAATCAAAATTTTCTTTCAGAAAAGCTGAGCATCCCTTAAAACCATGATTTCCTTATCCAGTTCCTGCACATACAAATACAACATCACAGTTTTAGCTTGTTAAAAAAAACATTACAACCTGCTGTTTCTCTCTCTTTTTCCACTGCTAAAGTTAGTTCATCACAAATTCTCCACAACATGAAGAGGGTAGGGTTGGAAAAAATATTTTTAAAAAACATACATAGCATAGAGGCTTTTGAAACAAAGTACCCTTGATTCCAACAATCCACAGCAAAAGAGATCTTAATTTCATTTCTCAGTATTCAGTTTAACTATGGAAACCTGATATCAGAGTACTGTTCAGAAGTACTTAAGGCAATGTAGCAATGCCTCACTTTCCAAAACAAGAATAAATCCACTGATAAATACTTCAGTTCACAGTGCTCATAAAATACACCTAAAATTGCTGATTGGAGAAAGCAGTACACACCAACAATTAAAAATATGTTCAACCTGTTTCTTATAAACATGCAAAATTTAACATCAGCATAGAAATCTAATGAAACATTTAATGAGTGACGTCTATTTATACAGTAAATTCAGAAGCCAAATAACTATGCTGTGAGAAGACAGATCCAGAATAATGGCACCGCAACTTTTTTTTCTACAAAGCAAAAAAATTAAAACTGCAACATACAATTCAGAGTGCATCCCACACTTCTTCCCCTACTAAAGGCTGAAGTACATAAAACACAATCACACAATCATATCTTTCAATGCAGGTATCTAGTGAGAAGAACTGATGACATGTAAATGAAAGCAGCACCTCTGATCCCAGTGGTGATGAATGAAAATGTCCTATTCATTGTAAAAAGCAGGTTTCTAGAATAGGCTTTCATCACACTGCAAACCTGCTACAGCATCCACACTGCATTCATTTTTTTTCCTTCCTCCTGCTACCCTAGCAACAGCAAATATACACAGTATAGATCATTTCTGGTCTTGTGTTCAGCAACAAGCCAAAATCTCTGCCATTCAGAAATTATTCCCTTCATTAGAAGTAAAGGAGGGGAGAAAAGGGGAAAATGTGAATGGAATTCTGTCTATCTGAATGAAAGAGCTGGCTAGCATACCAGCATTTCTGTGAATGAAGCAGGGCCTTGCAGCCTCTGCCAGGCAATCCCTTGGATGCTAACTATCTGAACCAATAAGATGCAGCCGGGATGACTCATTCAACAAAGGCTTGCTAAATAGTGGGAGATTCCATTTCATACATAGGGAGGATTTTTTCCTATATATATGACCACTAAAGAGAAATACATACTCTCGAAATTATTAATGAAAAACTACTACTTTTATCACTCCAGAAGGTATTTCAGAATTCTTTTTTAAAAAGAAAAAAAAATGTACCTGAGCTGTTTGAGTGACAACCGAGAGCATCCCACCCCCATCAAATTTGTTGAGTTGGTTCATATATACAGAGGAAGGAAACGTGATCCTATGTACCTTGATGCCTATGAATTAACATTGTTGGGTACACTGGAAAGACGCCAGGCTTTGCACGGAGCATCTCCTCTATGCGGAAAGGTTTGGAGAATGGGGGCAGGGTAAAAACACATAATCAGAGTTTATAAAATTATTAGCAAAAATGCCCAGCTTCACCCAGGTTCAAAACCAGATATCCCACCCCCACCACACTGCAACTTCTGGACTTAACCCCCCCCCCAGCCTCCACCTCTTGGACTTGCTTGTCTCTCACCTGTAATTGTGCAACCTGTGTCAGCTTTGCATAGATCAGTAACACTTTGCTTCCTTTTTGTCTCTTTCTCTATTTGCTTTTTGTTTGTTTATTGCTTTTCCTCTAACTTGGGACCTCCAACTTGGGATCCTATTAAAATAGCACTTATTTCTAACAGTTTTAAAGCATTTAAACACCAAAATAAGAACAAAAGTACAGCAGACCCCATCCCCCATTAAAAGACCTGTCTGCAGCCACTAGTTAATAGCCACTAGCATGTCTAAATCTTGCTTGCGGGCTGATAGAGTACAGCAAAGAGGCCAAGGCTAGCCTTTTGTGGGAGAGAGTTTCATAACCTGGGAAAAGCCACCAAGAAGACCCTCATAGTATATTCACCAGAAAAGCCCATGAGAGAAGTGGTACAGAGGGAAATTCCTTCCCAAAATATTTTAAAGCTCTGGCAAGTTCATATAGGAAGATATGGCCTTTCAGATAGAATCATAGAATAATACAGTTGGAACAGACCACAGGAGCCATCCGGTCGAACCTCCTGCCATGTATGAACATACATGGCCATCCAGCATCTGTTTAAAAAACTCCAAAGAAGGAGACTCCACCATACTCCGAGGCAGCATATTCCACTGCCATACAGCTCTGACTGTCAGGAAGTTATTCCAGAGGTTCAGATGGAATCTCTTTCCTGTAGTTTGAATCCAACACTCATTGTCATAGATTCTGGAGCAGTGGAAAACAAGCCTGTTCCCTCGTTGGTATGACCTCCTTTCAAATATTTAAACATGATAGTTTAGACATAAGCTGTATAGGGCTTTATAGATCATAACCAGATCTCTGAGATGTGCCTGGAAACAAACTGGTAGCAAGTGAAGCTGTGGGAGTTAAATGTTCCTTATAACCATCTCTGATCAATAATCCAATCACAGCATTTTGGGACTGCTGAAGTTCCCATACAGTATCCAAAGGCAGCCCCATGTAGAATGTGTTGTTGTTGTTGTTGTTGTTATTCTTGGTGTTGTTGTGTGCCTTCAAGTCAGTTCTGAATTATGGCTGAAAGTGTGTGGCACACCCAAGGTCAACCAGTGAGTTTCCATAGCTAAGCAGGGAATAAAACCCTGGTTATAGTGATCCAAATGGAATGCAATCAAGGCATGTTTCACTGTAGCCAGATCTGACTTCTCCAAGAATGGTGCAGCTGGTGCATTAGTTTTGATGGTGCAAAAACACTCCAGGACACTGCTGAAACCTAGATATCCAGGCTAAGGAGTGTACCCAATCTCCAATCCCAAAATTTCAGAGAGAATGTTACCCCATCCACTGCAGGCTGAATTCTCTATTACCTGGTCTAGCTTTTGATTGACCATGAGCACCTGTGCTTTGTCTAGATAGATCACTTTATTCACCCTAATGCAGTCCATTACTGACATCAGACACTGGTTTAACACCTTAACAGCTTTCTTGGAATTAGATGGAATGAAAGAGAGTAGAGAGTTGGGTATCATTAGTATACCTGACACTGATCCCCAAACCGCTTGTCCTGAAGTTTAATGTACAGTAGGACCCCAGTATCTGCAGAGGATTGGTTCTGGGCCCCCTCATGGATACTGAAATCCGCAGATAGGAGTAAATGCCCTGTCCCCCACCTGCTCCCAGTCGATCGAGGTGGTGAGGAGCCGCCACGGGAGCCACCATGGTGGGATCATGCTCCTCACTCCTTTCCTGCCTGCCGCTGCCACCACGATCAGCCCCAGGCAGGGAGCAGGAGGCAGCAAGGAGTGCAATCTTGTGATCCTCGCTCCTTTCCCGCCCACTGCCACCGTGATCAAGTCCAGGGCAAGGAGCAGGAGGTGGCGAGGAGTGTGATCCCACACTCTTTGCTTCTCTCCCACCTGTTGCCACTGCAATTGCAGCGGTGGCGGGGAGCCAACCATGGATAACTGAATCAGTGGATGATGAATCCGTAGATACAGGGGTCCTAATGTATATGTTAAACCTAAGCCACAAGGGACTACATAGGCCAATGGTCTTTCTCTCCTGCCACTCTCATTTTCTTTCTTGCTGGTCTTTTTCTTCCTGTCCTCCATGTTCATAACAATCTTTCCTACTCCTAACTCTCCTCCCACCCCTGTTGGATAAGAGGAGTTTCACCCCTCCCCTAGGGTTGCCCTATTCTAGTTCCCCAAATCTTGGCAGTCGTATTTGCACGTTATACAAATTATTTGCTCATTACTCCCACCATGTAATAGGTCATAAATGGTCAGCATGAATAACAACACAGTGCTTAATTCTTTCACAGAAGCACCATTCTTAAGTGGCTTTACAGAAGACTGGATTTTTCTTAGATTTTTGCATATGAGGAAGGTGTGCACAACCTGCAGGGCAAGATGTTTTGTGTACCCTCGTAATGCATTTTCTTGGCCAGTTTTTTTTTACCACCTTCCTTTCACTGAACTCCTGTGCTTTTAACTGCTGTAGGGGGTGCAGGTATAGCTTTTCCCAAAATAGCAATCCCACCAGGTTTGGGATCCTGCTTGAGACATCCAAAATTACCCAGCTACACCTGCACTCAGTGTTAACGTCCACATTCTGTCTGCAAAATGATGTGTAGGGTTAGAATTGTTATATGAATTATTGAGTTAGTGCAAGGAATACCTCAAAAAAAATTGAAAATGATCATTATTAGTAATAATACCATGTAACAAATGCAATGACAGGACTAAATACTTCTCCAGAGTTGAAGGTAGATTAATTCAACTATTTTACTGTTTTCTGATATGTTGCAACATGTAGCAGTGGCATGTGTATGCCCGATCTCTTCTCCCCAAAACAACATGGCATCTCTTCTCCTTCCATCTCAATCATAGATTAGAATGAAAATGAAAGAATTTTTTGTTTAAATGTGCTGCTGGACCTCACTGCTGCAGGGTGCTTCAAACTAGTTGCTCCAGACTCTCCAGCATGTTCAGCTGCCCACTCCTTCCTTCCCTCATCTGATTCTCAAAGTTTCTCAAACCATGACCAGCACCATGAGGATTCAGCTGGAGAGAAGGAGAGTGAGACAGAGAGAGTGAGCACTCAGCATGGGAAAATACTGAGTTTCCTGAGAATTCACTGCCTAAAGAAATTTTGCTCTGTGCCCTTTGCTTTCCTACTATATTTTTAATGTTCAGAATTCTGTCCCCACTTTTCTTATCCTACACTAAGCAACTGAAGCTGCTATACAGTTTCCTCTCTGAGTTGTACCATTGTCAACAAAAAATGTGGCTCATTTTACTTCTTTAGGTCTGCTTAGGCCCTCTATGCCTTTCTCTTTCATTTCTTGTTTTCACTTTTCTCTCTTTCTTGCACCTTTCTTCTCCTCTCCCCACCCCAAATCCTGGCTAAATGCCTTTTCCTTCCACTCCCTTTCTGTTTCATCCTCTACTCCCCCACCATCACAATTCAAGCTTACAATCATAATTTTCTAGCCCTCTCTGTCTTCCTCTTTCTCCCAATCCCATATACACACATATTCCTGGCAAAACAGCTTTTCTTTCCCTTCTCTGTCTGTCTGTCTCTCTCTTTCTTCTGCTCCTTCCTGCCCACAACTCCTGGCTAAATCTATTTTCCTTCTCATTCTCCTGTTCCCCAAATCTCATAATTGCATTCATTTATCCTTCCTTTCCTAGTCCTCTTCCTTTTTATCTTTTTTAATCTCCTTCCCTTCTCCAGTTCTCTCCTCTTCTCCATCACTGTATTAGATCATGCTCTAGTAGGAGCTTAATGATATCACAAATGCCCACCCACTGGTGATAACATGAGAAGTCATTCCTAAATCTCAGATTTGGGCTATGAAATCACAGAGACTGGGATGCTCTTGGGATGTCAACCTTAGAGGCAGTGCTTCACCAAACTGCAAGTCTTAGGTTTCCTTAGATCATTGAAATACAGGTTGGAAGGAGACTCATGGGCCTTTGAGTCCAATCCCCTGCTCAAAGCAGGATGTCCAATTAAAGCATCCCCAGCAAATAACTGTCCACACACACACACACTTCCTCTCTAGGCAGTTGATTCCATTGCCAAACCACTCTTATTGTCAAGAGGTTCTTTCTAATGTTCAGTTTAAATCTACTTTCCTATCATTTCAAACCATTAGACCCAGTCCTCTCCTCTGGGGCAACAGAGAGCATGCCTGCTCGCTCCACCCTGTGATATCCTGTTAGATATTCAAAGAGAGCGATCATGTCACCCCTCAGTCTTCTCTTCATCAACGTGAACACAGCCAGCTTCTTCAACCCTTCCTCATACATTTTCTTCTCCATACTTCTTATCATCCTCATTGCCTTCTCTGAACCTACTCCAACTTGGTTATATCCTGCTTAAAATGAGGTACCCAGACTGAATGCAATACTCTAGATGAGGCCTGACCTGTGCAGAATATTGTAGGATTATTGTTGAATATAAGACCAAAAATAATTTCAAGATCCTTTTTGCATGTAGTACTACTGATTCAAGTAGTACTGCATTTGCTATTTGTTGCCTAAATGTAGAATGTTGCATTTGTTTGTACTGAATTTCATTTTATTAATTTCTGCCCAGTTTTCTATATCCTTTGCATTTTGTTCCTATCTTCCAGTATGTTAGCCAACCCTCTCTGTTTTGTGTCACCTGCAAACTTGATAAGGGCTCCATCTTCTGAGGCCATTTCTGTACTGGACTATTACAGCGCCTGGAATCCTGGAGATTCCATAGGATGTTGAAAGTGGAATAATAGCACTATACCAGTCTAGTGCAGAAATGGCCTAAGTCATTGGCAAAAATGTTGAAGAGTAATGTCCCTAAGGATGAGGGACTGACAGTTAAAGAGGCATCAAACTGCTATAAGGGTGTGGTATAGATACTCTCCTGAAGCTGAAAACTTGAAAAATAGTACAAGCACAAGGGACAGATATATAAGCAGAAGCTGTACCACAGGAGAAAGAAAAGCCAGCTATCATACCATGTGAAGTAGGACTGGAACATCCCGTCCACCATTATCTCTGTTACCGCCTGACACAGTAAGGCCTCTTAAGTCACTGCACAGGAACAACAGTAGCTGCCATCTTAGCAAGTCTGCTGTGCTTTAAATAAATATAGAGTAAGAGTTTTAGTTTCAAGTAAAACAAACAGCGGAATCAATGGAACATATACAAGTGTTGACTTGCTAGATTATCATTTAGTCAATAGTTTAATTCTAATCGGAATTAACAGTAGGATTTAGGCCTCAAAGTTTGGGTGAGCAATGCCATGGGAAATACTTATTTTCAGAATTTGGAATATGTGGTTCTAGTATGCTTTAGAGCTGGAGGGAAGTAATACTAAATCCCCCCCTAGCAGACACGGTTAAATTTATCTAGTGGCATCTCTACTTTTACCTTTTTGCCAACAGAGTGTCTCAATAACCAGGTACATTGACCATTAAGGCTGGTATTCAATACCGCAGTTACAGATCAGAAATGGATCTGTATTCCTAAAGACTAGGTAGTATTACTGTTAACCTATGCAAATGCCACTCCAGTCTGATGAAAGCGTTTTTTCCACATCGTGATGAAATCTGAATAGATCCATTTGATCAATGGAATTTGTGTAAATGTTCACTTAATTGTCCTGGGTGGCACAAAGGGAATTGCTGAACATTCAAAAAATAAGTTTCTTTTCTCTGTCTCTTAATGACAACTAAGTAGTTCCCCTGTGCATACTGAGAGTGGAATGGAAACAGTATGAGGTGTATCTTTAAAAGAGAGTTTAAACTAGCAGTAATAATTTTTGTTGGTGAAAAATTAGGGTCAAGACTCCTGACTTTTAAACAGCTGGTGTTTTTTATATATATATAAAAGAAAGCAAACCTAAGCTCTCAGTAATTTTGAGATAACTATTTCTTTCCTTAAAGTATAGCACATTTTCTCTCACACACATGCACAGCCATATGAATTTCCAAAGGTGCACCATGAAGCTGTAATTAAAAGAAATTGGCACCCCTCAAATAGCTTCTGCTGATGAGTATTCGGTTTCAAAGCATTCCAGAGAAAACAAATCCATGAGTAGGGCTCATAGCCACACTTGACTTTTAGTCTACTCTTGAAAGATGAGAAGAATATGTACATGTGCTATTATTACAGAAAGAAGGAATAACAGAATAGGAATACAATTTTTGGCTGTTCTTGTTCTGCAAATTGAAGCTTCAATAGTTCATTTTTTCTTTAAAAAAAAACTTGCAACTTCTTCTTTATATGCACTGTTTCCATGGTAATTGTGTTGCTAAGCATGGACCCAATAAGTACATTACTGGCTTATCTGCATTTGGAAGTCATTCCTGTAAAAGGACAGATTTGCAATAACAGCAGTAGCAAAATAAAGTGTTAAGACTCTCAAATCTGGTTCTGTGAGCAGCAGTCATGACATGCAAGAAGTCTTGCTGAGGTTAGCGTCCTGGCTGGGAAATGAACTATTGCTCACCCGATGAACGCCCACATTCCGGAACAATACTGAGTGCTTGAGAAAAGTGTTGGAAATTATGCGGATGCTCTAAAACAGGAAGCACAATCAACTGTACTTTCTTTTTCTATGCTTTGTTATTTGTTCCCACCACGGGAATGACTACACTTGATACCCAATAGACAGAGAGCTTCCATAGATCTTCCATGTCAAACATGCTCAAAGAAATTAGGTAATTTACCATCTGCTTTCTATGGCAAACCACTGTTCTACCATCTTGGGGTTCGACAAAACATCTAAAATAGCTAATTCTCTAAGACAGAGAGATGCCTAGAGATTGTTAAGGAATTGGGCTATGGTTCCATAATGCAAAGCAAATTCATCTGGTCTGCTAATATCAGACTGATCCACTCTAGACAATGCAAATCCCTTCTAATTGCTAAAAGATGGTCAAAGCACTGTTGTAATGACCAGGCTATAGAAAGAGTTAAATCTGGGAATCTAAACAAAGGATCATGAGGGAGAAACTGGATTGGCCCTGATATCCTTTAGCCAATGGGAGGTGAGAAGAAGGAAAAGAGTGGTTTTGGGGGAAAAGGGAGAGAGAGAACATGTGGTGTGAGCTTGCAGAGAACTACTACATGTTGAAGCAAGGAAAGGAATCCCAGGAAAGGGCTATAAGGAAAATAGGGATTGTCTAGCCAGATGCATTAGGTTTTCAAGTTCTTTTGAAAGGGATTGGAAGGCTGGGGAGGGCAACCTGGAATTGGAGAATAATCTTTCTTTTCTTTATGCCAGTGCCTATGGGTTTCATCCTCCCTCTTGCAACCAGAGGAGAAGTATGCAGACATACTTCTAAGCCTGTCAAGTTGCTTCATCCTGTTAACTCTTGGTGTGCTATATTCCTATTGTATTTTTAATGATGAGTTTGCATTCATTGAAAAGCTACTTTATTCATTAAAGGAGAGCGGGAAGTTCTTGTCATATGTCTTCATGGCAAGGTCTACCAGGAACTTGTAAAAAAAAAATCTTTCTCCCAGAAAACATAAGGGGGGGAGGGTGTTTAAAAAATCAGAGGAGAAAATTTGCTCTTCAGATCATAAGAGAATCTCAGCAAACCATACTTTAGTTTAAAAAAAAAAAAAAATTGGAGGAGCAGATGCAAGAAACTGCTACAACTTGTCCTAGAAAAAGAATGGAACAAACAGATGTGGAAGGGAAAACTCGAGGGACCTATTCTGCAGGAACTTACACTTCTTATACCAAACTGGAAAAGCCCTATGAAGGATGGAAGGTTTCAACCTTAAAGTCAGAAAAAGTTTGTGTATATGTGTTGGTTGCTCAGTGGAAGTATCCAAGGCAGTTTACATTTTAAAATATTACTATAAAAGATCAGACAAATTCATGGATGTTGGGGATGATAGTTACTTAGGTGTAAATGGTAATGTTAGTTCCAACTAGTGTAGATCCATTGGATCAATGGGATATACCAATATTTTGGCACATTATGCTCAATTGATTCAGTAGGTCTATTTCGGTGATTCCCAACTCTGGTCCTCCAGGTGTTTTGGACTTCAACTACCAGAAGTCTCAGCTGCATTGGCCAATGATCCGGAGCCAAATTCAAAACACCTGGAAGGCCTGAGTTTGGAAAACACTGGTCTACTCAGGGGGATGCACATGATCTGTTTCATAACGTCTACATGGAACTTCCAGTTTCAGAAGAAATAACCTACTGGACACCATTGGCTAAGAAGCAGTGTTAGGACATGGCTGTTGCTGTCAGTGCCTGCTTGAACACTTTACAGCAGGCCTAGGAACTGTGTAGCCCTCCAGTTATTGATGGATTGCAGATCTCAGCATTCATCATAATGCTTTGGGTGGCTAGGGATGATGAAACTTGCAGTCCAACAATATGTGGAAAGTCACATGATTCTCACTTTCACAAGAAACATCTGGTTGGCCAGTATAAGGACTATTAGATGACACAGATTTATAGTCTGATTATCAGTACTAGTTTTAGATGAGCAGCAAAACTGGGGGCCTTCTTGGAGGCTAACCCAAGACTTTGGAACTCCCCTCCAGGCGTCTGTAAGCAACTTCTCTGCTATCCTTCTGCCTGCAGACAAAGACCTTTTGATTTCAGGTGGGCTTTTTTTCAGTTGATTGTCTGCTAAGAAAGTGGCTTTAGGTGGACACTGTACTTTTTATTGGTATGCTTGTAAGTTGTTTTTAATCCAGTTGTGGTTTATTGTTACAATGTGTTTAACTTTTTCTTTTTTTTTACATTTGAACCTTTTGTGCTTTTAATCTGTGCCCTTTGGAAAAAAATCTTGTTGAGAGTGATTTGGATAGAATGATAAGATATTAAATAAGGAAAGGTAACATACAACAGCCAAGAAGTCACAGAAAAGTTGAAAGTCCTTTCAGCAAAGAAAACTGCAAGTACTGTCCATTCTTGTCACTGTGTGTTATGCTGTCTTGTTGTAAGAGGAAGATTTTTCCAGGTTGCAATGTTTCTTCAAACCCATTCTCCATGTCCTCCTGTCCCACTGTCTGCTCTACTGCTTTTTAACTGAAGGAAAGCAAGCCTCTCCTGCTTGGGGAAGCACCTACTATGACTTGAAGCAGGATAGTGCATGAACTGTGAGACTCCAGTTTGCTTCTCAAGATACTGATTCATTTTAATCCAGAGTCCACACCATTGTTTTAACATCTACAAATTAAAATGAGCAAGAATATTAAATTAATTGACATGTTACCAAAGGCAGGCAGTTCGAATTCTTCAAAAGAGACAGAGAGAAACACACAAACACTCAAACTTATTTCTAGCGGGTATGTTTTATGTATTTATTTATAAATGAAATAGACTTCTATTTAAAAACAAATAACATTTTGATTCCATGAGGCATATTTAGCCTGCTTGACATGAAAATGAATCTCAGTACTTGGAGGGTTAAACTGGTGAGTCGTGACTACTTGTAACTGTCAACTTTTCTCCAAGGATAAATAATTAAAGCTTCAGGAAGAACAAGCACACAGGAAGCAGTGGAGATTGGATATACGTAGGTGTGGAAGGCATTCATTTTTATCCAATCACTGAATAAAAAGCACATTATTCATGCAATCTGGTTCATTCACTGGTACGTGACCTGAAGCATAATAGGAGACTGCCGCAGCCAGCGTTGCTGAACTGAACTGCGTAAAGAGGCAAGAAGGGAAAGGACTCTTTAACTGTAACCAGCAGCACGGTGTTTCACACAGAACAAAACACTGCACTGTAGATGTGTACAGGCCCTGCAGTGAAGATTATGCTGTGACAAGTTCTTGAAAACATACATTGTTTGTTCATGAGTTTCCTCCTCCCCTCACAGTACAATAAAGCCAGGAAGTTTAGCATTAATTGAGATCTCACTTTCTCTTGTCCACAATTTGAACTTCGCTTCACGTTCTTTTTTTTTCTTTCCAAAGACTCTGCAGGCTATAGAGGTTTGAATGTTAGACTAGGGCTCTGGGAAACTATGATGTAAATCCTTATTCAGCTATGGAGAACCATACAGCAACCTTGATGAACCTATGAATAACTTTTGCCAAGAAACCCCTGCAATGGAGCCACCTTAAGTTGGAGGCACAGAAGAACAATAAATTTATTCAGTTATGCAGCAAGCCTACATATACTGCTCTGGGACCAAGGCCTATTGAAGACATGAGGGCTTTGTTTCTGAGTAGACATGCATAAGATCTTGCATTCATACCCCACTTTTTTGATATAATTCCAGGAGCCCTCAATGGAAGTTACATCATGAGTTAGTCCAAGAGACAAAAGTGAAAAGAGATTTTAAAAAAAGAAGAAAGATTGTGTGATAGCATTAAGTACATGGGGTTGGCCTGGGTTTTTTTCCCCAATCCTGAGAAGTTCTGTACTGTCTGAAGCATTTTTTCCCCAAAGAAAGACCTGTCTGTACCTGTTATAGTCCTCACCTATCCCCACTCTGTGTTCCAAAGATAGACAACTGCCACTGGGGTAAGAAGAGCAATTCTTATGCCTCTGTCCTCCCCCTCCTCCGCTGTGGTTTGGAAATCAGTATGGAACAAGTGAGGCAAGCCTCCATAAGACCACCTCAAATCTCAGGAGATGAATGCTACTTGCCAGATCTAAGGGCTTCTGCAAGATTTCAAATCTCATGGGAACCCAACCACCCATGCAATTCTTGCAATGGCAGGCTAGCCATCATGAGATGAAAACTTTTGCTATTCAGTGTCAGTGCGGATGGGTGGGAGAGAGGAAAAACAGCACCATGCCAGCTGCAATCCCAGCAAATGGGCCTTTTGTCATTTGGTATGTAAAGCCTGATTGCTGCATATGTACTAAACGCTTGGGAGTCAGCCTGGTGAGACTGCAGCTGGTGCCAACTCTTAAATATAGGGCATCCCATATGTTACCGTAGCTTCTAGTCCGGACTTGTGGTATATTAGATATCATTTGATATCAACAATTTGGCCTTCTTTACCCATTCCTTTCCACGTGCTTGCGAGGCCCCCAGAGAAGCACGCACACAGGCATGGCCGAAAATAGCTCAACCATTCAAAACAGATCCAGGCAGGCTAGTAATAGCCAGACTGCCACTTTAGGAGACCTCCAGGCAAGTACCCTTTTAAGATCATATTATGTATGCACGCTGTTTACAAAGGACTCCCTGCCCCGAGCAGGCAGTTTGACGAGCCAAATACTCAACTGTCAAGCACTCCGCGTTTGCACACTGTCAACTCTATTGACAACGCTGTCATAACTCAATCATGCAAAATACTGACCTTTTGGAGGCTTTGTCTCCAGCCCAAAACCCATTGTTATCCCCGGGAACAGACTAGCCTACGGCCACATTTTCCCTTATGAGACCCTCTGATTCTGAGCGCTTCTTTGGATCGCTCTGATTTCCATCCCGTCTAGCTGTTGCTCTGTTCGATGAGCCTTCCCCTCAGCTCCACGTGCTGAGAATCTCCACCTCTACAGACTTCTCTTCAGACTACCTGGGCTTCAGGACAGGTGTAGTATTTCCCATGCAAAAATTCTTCTTAAAACCCTCTATCCAACTCCTACCTTTCTTTCAACAGGTCTGTATGAGTGATTGCATACACGTGTGTTGACTGTGTTTTTCAAAATAAAGAAACAATTATTATTTATTTCTGTTTGCTCATTGACTCGGCCTGACCCCGTAGACATTGGGTTCAAGATCTCGCTAGGTTGTCCCACCTCTTGTATTGCTAGCGGTGCTCTTGCTAATTCCCATTCCTCATTGTGAGCACATTGAGGTGTCCCTCCCGGGACCCCAGAAATCAGGGTAACAGAGTGGTGGAGTAACGCGGGCAACCCCTGTTCCCCTAACTTGAGTGGGAGTCGCGAATCTGCTCAAGTTGGGCTGGTACAGATGTAGGGAAAGGCCATAGTCGAGTCTTAAGGTGATAAGAACACATGTGAGTGAAATCTGTGTGTTTGAGCTCCAGGAGCTATTCTATCTGGGTTGGGAAATCTACATCCCCTTCTCTCTTGGTTTGTGTGTGTGGCAGCCACCCCAACTTGGTCATTGCTGGTCCTTGGGCAGTGAATCACAGTCCGATAGCAAGGGTTATGCACAAACTGTCCTGGGAATCACATTCCTAACTTGGGGACTATCACAGGCTGGGATCCAAAGCGCTAGGGTGTTAGGTACAGTCCATACACTCTCTCCATACGCACGGCAAGGCAGAAAATCACTTAGGGAAAGAATCCCCCCCCCAGAGTTTACACATGTGCATTCCGTTCAGAGAGTTAAAATGCGGGTGCATCCCGATTTGTAGTGTGAGTCATGGGTGCATCCCATCTTGTATTAGAATAGGTGCGGGTGATGAGTCCAGACCTAGGTAAGGGTTTTAGAAGGTTTGCCCGAGGTAGAGGAAGGGCCCCCTCACCCAAAAAACTGTTAGGGATGGTTCAGTTTGGTTCCTCTTCCTTTTTCCCCGCTGCTTGGCCAGGAAGCGCTGTAAGTTCCACTGGGTTCGTTCTCCCCCTTACTGGCAGGTAGAGTCCTTGTGAAGGTTTCCCCCCAGAATCTAGGTGATTCTCCCTGTCCCTGAACCCTGCCCTCGTCCTTTTGCCCCTAAGCTGTCGAGGTGGAAGGACGGGCTTAGACAGGCAAAAGTGACATTTTCTGGGCAGGTTGGAGTTAGGTTCCCAAACCTCTTCCCTAGTTAAGTTCCTCTGAGTTCATCTTCCTAAATATCCACCAAGGGATCTCAGTGATCCTACCCATCCCTCCACGTCCTGGTGCCGTTGGTACGTTAGCATGGCTGAGAGTAGCAAAATGGAAGTGAAGGACCTCATGCTAGAGAAGGAGGTCAAAGGCAAGCTGGAACAGTGGGTTTTAAGCAACGGAAAATGCCCCTGGAAGGAAACGAGCTTCCAGATGACAGATCCCTTTGCTACTTTGCGAGAAGCTTATGCCCAGGTGCGTAAGTCCAGGAACCTGTTTGGGCCATCAAAGGATGTGTTGGCCGCATGGGGACTTTGGCTTATGGCCAGAGATGCATCCCGCACCCTGGTAGAGACCAGAGACAAACTTGTAGCATCAGAAAAAGAGATTGCCCAGCTTCATGCCGAGATGGAGGCTCTGCGCGTGGACAAAGTAACGTTTGCGTCTGTCGCGCAGACCACCACCCAAAAACTGAGTGCGGCCACCCTTCAGGCCCAGACTTGGGAGGAAAGAGCTCACGCTATAGAAGCTGAGCTAGCCCATGCCAGGTCTGCGGCCAAGTTCATGGTTGGGCAAGTCAAAGAGCAGCAGGAGGCTGTTAGCCACGCGGCTTGCCATAAGCAGATTGAGGCTTTGGAGAATCAGCTCCACACATGCAGGGCTTTAATTTCAGCCGTCTGCCCAGAGCTTCTCCCCTCGTTCTCCCTTGATGCCCCCGGGGATCCGCTGCCAGAAAGCACTCTGGCCACCCTTCCCCACAAGCCGGATTGGAGCGTCCACAGGGTCCCAGTCCAACCTGTAGAGACAAGATCAATGACCAAGAGAATCACCCCTTCAGGAGAGGGAGGCTTAGAAAGGGCAGAGGTGCGGGAGACTCAAGAAATAGTAACCCGAGTCCCCTGGAGAGCCACCAAAGCCAAAGCCATTGCAGACCAGCTTGGTCCTTTGAATAAGTCCACTGGGATCATGTGGCTTAATGCTGTGTTCCATTCCCATCCAACAGCCAACGGCCAAGGTTTAATGCAGCTGGTCAGGTTGTGTATGTCACCATCTGAGCTCCTCACTTTGGAATCAGCTGTGGTGGCTCGAGGCTTAGTGAGACTCGAGGCCCACGACTGGATGAGGGAGGTCATTAAGATTCTGTGGCCAGGGCAGAGCGCTAGCGTTCTGTACATTATGGAGCAACAGGATCCAAGAGAGAACCCAGAAGCCTATGTGGCCCGGAAGCAGCTTCTGGCCATTCTAGCAGAAAAGGTCCCCTTGGCTGCAGGAGGGCACAACTTTAATTATGTGGAGTTCAAGACTCTCCTTTATGGGGGTCTGAACCATGAGACAAAGATGGCTCTAGGACTGGTGGACCCCGCAACTATTGGTTGGGAGGATTTCGGGAACAACCTCCAGAGGGTCGCGGACCTGCTTCATGAGGCTGGATCCCTGAAGCCCTCTCCTAAGCAGCACAGACGAGATGCAGGGAATTGGGAGCCCATACAGGAGGTGACATATTCCAACTATGGACCCCATTCCCAGCACAGGAAGACAGCTCTGAATTCCGTCCCAAAGGGGAACTGGAATTCGCGTCCTCCTCCCAGACAGAACAACAAACATTGGCAGGCTAGGGACTCCCGCAGTCAGCCCAGCAGGGCAGGGAATTCTGCTCCTCCACCTTCAGCTCCAAAACAGGCCACAGACAATAGTGCTCCCAGGGAGACGCCCGGTGGCTACAATCCGACTGCCCAGACCTACTTGGCTGATCGAGTATAGATTTGGGGAATTTTGAGGAGGCTTGGACTGGACATGAGTCAGTTCAATGGGAGACCCACGACTGAACTCCTTGATGCCCTCGAAAGGCATTTACAGCTGGGAAATAGCCAGCCAGTGAATGCAGTGACCAATGGTTCTCCCCCGGATGGATATTACCCCGACTTAGAGCTGTCAAGATAGGGGTGCCCTCGGTCCCGGGATCTCCCCCGCAGGATTGTGGCTTGATTGACGCCCAACAAATGGGGTAGGGTTTGTTTTGGTGATGTAACCTCTTGATTTCTTTATTACTAAAGCCATAAACTCAGCTCCTGCCTCTGTGTCTGCTTCAGCCGCCACCTGACATTGACAACGAAATACAGTACTTCAGGATGCACTTGGGTCAGATACCAGCCTCCACTTTGATTTGGCCAAAAGGGTCTCAAGCCATGAGTCGGCACTGCCACTCTTGCAAGTAATTTCAGAGATCCACCAACCAGCACAATCAAAGGACTGGAAGGGAAAGCCCCCAGACTGGGCAACCCCCTCCTTTGTGCAGCAGAGGAGCGAGGCAACTGCCTTACTTCCCTTCATGGGCTGGCAGCCACCTGGAGGAGACACACTCAAGCAAAGTTTCCCTCTCTTTGGCCATTTCCACACAGGGGTAAAACCCCGCATTGAGACGATCGGAGACGGAGGTCGCTCACACCGCGGGGCGATCTAGTGTGGTTGGAAAAGATGAGGCTCCACACCTCCAACCGTTCTAGTGCAGCCGCAAGGGTGGCGCTGCGAGTTTTTTAAAAACCACCTTCCCAGGTGGTTTTTATGAAACTCGCCCGCACTAATCCGCGGCTGCTCCCGGTGTGAATCTGCAGAGACGCGTTAGTGCGTCTCTGCAGATCTGCCCGGGGGCGGACTTCCGGCTGGCGCGCTGCCCTGATTGGCGGAGTGCCGCTGGAAGCCGCCAGCCCCCATTTTGGGCGCTGCCGAACGCCGAAATTTGGCGGCGTGTGGAGCGGCGGAGCCGCGCTCCCCACAGGGGCGGAGCAGGGACGGAGCAAAACGCATGCAGGTAATCTCCGCCCCTGTGTGCGCTGCCCCGTTTCGGCTCCCCCACATGTGAAAAGGGCCTTTGTGTATATAGTTTGTTTTAGTCATAGTTGTAGATTTTAAACTTCTTCTCCCTTTTGCAACAAAGGCAACATAGCTCCAACCTTGAAAAACACAGTGTCATTCTGTTAGTTGTCTATCTTGCTGGTTTGGTACACATTCTTATGATTTATCTGGTTGTTTATTCCACCAACATTGGGTACAGTGCTTTCAAATTATAGACAGTTTCTGTTATGATAATGTTTCTGAATATATTGTAATCCTGGTCAATTATACAGTAATGGCTCAGATCAATAGGGAGTGCTTTTGTTTAAGAACCCCTTGTCCACATGTTACAGTATTGCCTAGAGGTGCGATCGTAAGAATCAACCGCACTGCCAGCAACCCTTGCTTTTGCTCGCAGCACGTTCAGGATTGTTTTGAAAAGAACTTCTATCTCAGGTGGGAGATAAAAGATTATATCTTAGAAACTGGATACGTGCCCACAGAGTCCGAACTAGTCGAATTCCATCTCGAGGATGAGATCCCCATGTCTACATGGCTACATAATCTCACCCGCCTTGCACACCGAGTACTGGAGGTATCACACTTCCTCCACTAGATTGCCTTGACAGTTAACCATTCAGCCAAGGTGATCATCGAATCATCCAAAGATTTGGAAACGGACTTCCAACAGTCATGGTGGGACACCTTCAGCTGGTCTTCCACAGGGCAAGCAATAGCCCACTTCGCCTTGCACCCTTTAATAATACTGGTAGTCTTCCAGGTCATACTAGCCCTATGCTTAATTGGCCTTGCACTGTGGGTCAAGAAACAAATTTTCCACTTTCAAGCTGGCTGGTTTTATTAAGAATTGAGAGATCCAAGGTTTGTAATTTGTAAATAGTTTATTGGTAGTTTAATTAGTTTTGATTGTGATGTCTTTTCTGTTTGTAAAAAGCCTATCCGGGTGACCAATCTTCAGGCCTGCCACGGAGTCCAGCTTTCTTGAGGTAGGGAAGTTGTGCATTCAGAACTTACATCTAACCACCAGCACTGTACATGCAACATCCCAAGCCCTCGTATACATTATCAGGCTTGGAGCCCAGCTCTGAGTCTGAGCGAAGTGGGGATCTCGGCGAACCATCTGCCAAGTGGAATCCCATCCTGTTATGGGATGACTTTGGCTATTTGTCTGCTAACTGGAGGCCAACCTTGTTCTGGAATGACTTTGGATATCTGAATCCAGCCTCGTTCCGGGATGACTTTGGCTATGCCTTGCCTCAGGGCTGGCAGGTTGATGCGGGTTCTGAGTTCACAGCCTCATTACCTGAATAGGCCCTGTTCAGGCCAATACTGCTCTATTCTCGGGAACTATTTAAACCCTCGCTCCCTCACAATCTTTCTGGTTACAGTGAAAACAAAATTTTAGAGTTCAACTTAAACTCCCATCAGGCACTGAGCTGGTAATTTGCGTTTTATCTATGCATTGGATAACCTCTTTGTCAGTTCTGCTGCAATAATAATTACATGTTGACCGATCCGGAGAACCAGCACGACCTCTGGACCTGACTATCACCTCCAAGTACCGTGGGGGGGGGTGAAGAAAAAAAATTGCAGCTCCATTTGGGAGCTGGTCCAAGAAGATGCCCGATCCTTCCGCTGCAGCTGTGGGATCGGGATGTGTGTGATCCAGACACCTCCTAATGGAGATAAAAGACTGTTTTACTAAAAGACTCACTTTAAAAAGACTATTGCCATCTCAAATGGACTATTCCTCACTCCAAGATCTGCAAGATGAAAGCAGCTAGTAGTTAGCAATCAATTGTTAGCTAGTTTGCAAACTTTGATACATTGTAACCATTGCCATTTTCCCTTGCTCGTTTCTGCAGTGCCTCCTTGGTAGGCATGCTTTGCTTCAAGTTCAACTGTTTTGCATTGTGCTATTTGCTGTAATTGCTAATTTGCCGCTAATTCTCTATTGACGGGATGTTTTATTATTGTTTATTGCCTATGTGTATTTGTGTGAATGTGTTCAGTTATAGTTAGGAATGTATTTTTGCAGATAGAAATCCTTCATTTCCCCTAAGATTCCCTTTCCCTATGGCGAAATACTACCACTGAACCTCAAGACCCCTATTTGGCTCTAAAACTATTTTTGATTTTTAATTGGAAAATGTTCGATATTGTCCCCAAATCGCCCATTTTCGGGGGGGGGATTGTTACCATAGTTTCCAGTCCAGACTTGTGGTATATTAGAACCCAGAAATCCAGAACCCAGAAATCAGGGTAAAACATATCATTCTGATACAGGACCAGATCTTAGGACCTCAAATATTGGCTGTCTTCTAGATTTGTTTCAGCTTCATTTTCAGCTGATTTTCAAGCAGTTTCTGATTTGGCAGACTGGGAGCTATAGGGACAAATAAAACCAAACCATCACATTTTGGTGCATTTTTTGCAAGAACTTTGCTGATTTTCAAGCAAAATTTTGGAAGGATGTCCTTTGTTTTGAGGGTGGCATGCGGTCCCACAGACTGCACCTTTCCCAACCATGCTGTACTCACTGAAGCTGAACCCAATATTTCCCTTTCAGTAACATCACTTATCATAAAGCAGTATAAAATACTATTAAAATCTTTTTGACTCAATTAATTTTAACACTTTATTTAAAAAATAAAACATGTTAATACATAATGTAATTGTGACAGCTGAATTATTTTATCTTTTATATAATTTATATATATTTTATATAATTATCTTCTGTGTTAATCTTGTTTTTAATTTGTTTTAATTAACTAATATGTTTTAGGGGGATAGAAGGGTTGGAGGGTGGGGAGGATAGGGTGCGTTTTAATGTTTTAATGTTTTTATATATTTTTGTAATGCCGCCTCGATCCATTGGGAGAGGCGGGATAGAAATAAATATTATTATTATTTATTATTATTATTATTATTATTATTATTATTATTATTATTATTTTTAATGAGAAAGTAACACAAGAGTTGTGTTGCTCATTCAGTTGTGACTGAAAGTCACTATATGAATCGTTCAAACACAGGGTGCTTCCACACTGAGATCTTCTCCCACCACACCTGAAGAAGTATTGTGTATCATATCCCTAATGGATTTTTTCCTGCAAAGAGGAGAAAAACTTAAGAATGATCTGAAAATACAGCCATCCCTCCACATTCACTAGGATTAGGGGCACAGGACCCATGGGAAATAAATCTAGGCCCTCCCAAACTATATTTCACACACACACACACACAGAGTATGGTCTGTGAGGAAAGGTTGGACATAAGCTGTAGTCCAATAAAATATATATGATGCACATTGAGGTTTGCACCTGGGAATGACAGTGAATGATGTAATCTCATGTAACTCTTGCTGAGACATTGTAATATGTAACCAGGGCAGAGGGTTGCATCATACATGGGAACATGCAAAGTTGGCTAGAGTTGCATCAGAAATGTATGTATATAAGGGTGTGTGTTCTAGCCAACTGTGCCCTCTCAATTGTCTGATAGAGCGGCTGGAGGCTATGTTGGATGCATGCTGTGGAATGCTGAAACTCTGTTGGAGTACTGTATATATGTATGTATCGTAACTGAAGAGTAAAAGCCTCCTGTTGGAAGATAATATTGCGTGGGCGTATTTTTGTGGCTTCAGAGCAATGCTGCCAGAGCAATGCTGCAACTCTGCTGAGCACGCTTCTAAGCTGTGTGTACAGTCTCTGCTATATGGTGATTTTGAAACACTTGACTCTGGTAAGCTGTTTTTGCAGGGCTCAGTGCAAGGAGGGAAGTGCTATCGTGGTTTTTGCGTACCTCCCATTATCCACCATCCCTCCACATGATCACCACATTCAACCCACTGTGGATTCCTTTGAGGCATTGGGGTCCTTCACAAGGCAGAAGTGGCTGGCTGGTGGGGCTTACTGCCACTTTCACTGCTGATTATGTTATACCCAGATCTCCAACAATGTAAAATTTAGGTAAGCATAGCTATGTATTTCCTGTTGCGTTCAAAGCTTTCTGGAAATGCTAATTTTATAGAAGATTCAAAGGGCAAAAAGGTTAAACTTAAGGTATATATACAGGTAAAATTAAAGGATCTACTAGATTTTATTGTGTGGAGAGACAAGTTTATAAAAGACAAAGTATGTATGTCAAAGCAAAAAATAAAAAATAAAAAAAAATAAGGAAACACCCTAAACTTTTAGACATGGAAGCTGGAATAGGAAAAAGGAGAGAGATACTAGATAATTTTATAATTATTACCATCTTATCATAGATGTAATAATTATAGAATTATATGTGATGTTTTTAAGCTTCTAAATGTAATAAGTATGGATTTGATACTTTTAATGCTTTTGGATTTAATAAAAAAAACCTTACTGGTATATTTAAAAAAAATGGCATAGGGCAGCAGAGGTGACAGCAAATAATCTGTGAATAATCAAATCTGCAAAGTGAAACCCACAAATGTGGAGGGCTGACTGTAACTGTAAATGTACCCTTGAACATTTAACAGATAGCATGTCTGATCAAGCAACATCGGAGTTGTTATTAATGAGGAAGAATACATGAGTTATTAAAAGTTAATAACTTTTAATTCAAAAGTTATTAATGAGGAAGAATACATGAGCTAAGACAGATTGCAGCAGTTTGCTTTTGCCTGTGTCTGGCAAGAAAGGCAAGATTCTACCCCCTTGTATCCTCACAGCCTACTGAGTTAAATGAATGCAAACTACCTTTACACATTGAACTCAGTTTGCAACAACTGAGGTAAGCTGAAGTCAAAGGAGGAAAGGGAGAGGAAGGGAGAGTAATTGGGGCACTGTAAAAGTAGCTGAAAAAAGTGAAGTGAGGGAGGAATAATTAGGGCAGTCTCTGCCAGTTTTGCAAAGCATGCCTTGGAAACACAATCCCCTACAATGTAATACTGCCAGTATAATTTGGAACTAAATGAACTCATCTCTTCTGTACCTAAAAGTTAAATAGGTCAAATCTTTTCAGATTCCCATGGTAGCTGTAACACTTTAAGCATCATCTTTGCCTCAATCAGCCTGCTCCTAAGGAAGGCTTTCCAATTAAATGTCATTTCAAGCAAAATTACTCCTTAAATGGGAAAGTTTTTTTTTTAATTCTCAAGCTATTTCATCTCAATTTTGATTCAGATTGTCAATCATATTATAAATTGCTTGGATGGCCTACATTTCTGATTGACTGGACTAGAATTTCTTTCATGGAACATGTCCAAGTAGAAAGCTAGCTTTGCATCTCTACAATTTTTTTTAATAGCTAAAAGTAAATAAGCACAAGTAATACTGTAGTTCCCATTCTCTCCCCCAGCTTCTATATAATTCATATCCTTGTGCTTAGAGATTGCTTTAGGCCAGATGTTTAGGCTATTACCGCCAATGCCCAAGGATTTAAAGCCCTCTTGATCAGATTCACCATGCATTTTGCCTCTTTCTCTTGGGTATGTCCAATTTGTCACAGAGCTCTTCAGGAAGGCTTTATCAGTTCTACAACCAAAAGAATGCTCTCTGCCTACCTTATTAACAGGCCTTATTATTAATAGTGTCCCCCTGTTGGAACTCTCTTTCCTATGGGGTAGAGTTCCCAGATTTCAGGGTTTGGCCTTTCTGGATCCTCTTCTCTAGTCCTCAGGGGGGAAAGGAAGAATCTCAAGGTGAGAGTTTTGCCATTAAAAGTATGTGACTGTATTCCTCATTTGTTAGATTTTGTGTTTTTTATTTGAATGGCATCCTTTGTCCAGCTGTGGTTGACACTTACAAGTACTGTGGTTAATGACATCACCAGGGGTTGCCACAATGTAACATCACCCTTGTAACTTCATCAGGACCCAGTCTCTTACAAGGAATTGCCCCTAGATATCACGTTTGGCCCTGAAGTTTCAGAGCCTAGAACAGTCCTGTCCTGACAACCGTACTGGGAGGTTGGAAGGCAAAAATGGTGCTCCTCTTCAAATGGTTACACAGGCATACTCTCCCTGCTAATGATTTCCACTTATTGTACTGGGTTTTGAATATTTTAATTTTTTTCCAATTATTTGTTGTTTGCTACTAGTATTTTACATTTTTTTTTACTGCATTCATATCTCCGATTTATGGGAGGTTTCATGATATCAAAAGGTATGCCAGCATTTCATGATTTGTTATATAAAAAGCAGCTAGAGCATTTCTTAACAGTGTATTCGTCTTCTACCTATTGAGATTTCTTTCCCCACATAGTAGAGGGAGAACAATCTTTAAGGTATTCTTTCTTAATACCTTAAAGCAGCCTTTCTCAGCCTTTTTACTCTAGAGGAAACCTTGAAAAAAATTAGGTCTAAGGGAACTCCTGCATAAAAAAATATTATATCTACAGCTTTTTAAAAAGGTTTTTCAGTCACAATCTCTCACAGAACCCCCACCAAGCTCTTGCAGAACACCACAGTTCCAGGGAACCCTAGTTGAGAAACTCCTGCCTTGAAGTCTAGCAGTATCTCAGTCTTTACACAGAAACAATTTTTTCTTTCTCCTAAGAGGAAACTGTGTGGTGAAATTGTAAACAACTTCCAAAGGTCTGGGAACAGCATCAATCTCCATGGACCATCACAGGCTGCATGTCCCTTTGATCCTACCTACAGCTTCCCGTTACTTTTTTTTTAAATCTGAAAATGGCCAAATGCACCACTTTGGTGGCACAGCAGATCATTTTTCCTTGTTTCTCCTGTTCTATTTTCAGCCTATGCAGGGTTCCCCTCCCCCTTCAAGACACATTCTACCAATTATCATTTGGAAAGCATCATCTGCAGAGGACACTATAGGGAAAAGAAAAAGAGACAACGTACTAACTCTGCAACACAGGCTATATCCAAGCCTAAGAAACAGCTGAAAGTCAACAGCTACTTAACAAGTAAGCAAACATCTCCTGTAAGTAACCAAAGTAATCAAACTCCCTCTTATCTTTCTGGTAGACATAATATACTGGAGTGGGACTTGCAAGCAGAAATTGAAAGCCAACAACTCTTAGATTTTCCTTCTTCCCTGGACAAGGTTGCCTCCCCCTCATTCCAACAGACCACTGCCGTTTGCTTAGCAGCCAAACAGCTTTTGCAAGCTAAGAGTGCAAAAACTAAAACAAAATTAAACTTGACAAACCTAAAAAACAACAACTTAACTGATTTTCTATCAAGACAGTGCCTTCTGACAGCACAAACTGTTATCTCTATTTTCAAGCAGCTGTCTATAATCAAAACTAAAGTAGATTTTTTTAAAGGAGAATCTCATAAAACTTACTGAAAATCAGCAAAAAGCCTCTTCCGCTAGAGCTCAGATCTTCTGCACAAAGTGTACTAAAAAATTAGGCAATAAGGAAGATATGGACAATTCTACCCCCACGTGGGAAAGGAAGAATAGGAAACATGAGGACCAGAGTCAGCTGACTACATATATGAAGAGGAGGGACAAACAAATATCTTATGACTACACACCAAAGAGGAAAAGGCATTCAAACTGCAATTATTACTTTCAGCCCAATCAAATCACTTTACAAATATCAAATAACAGAGTTAATAGAGGACGATGGAAATCAAAAGAAGCAATAATTCTATCCTTAAGTCAGCTATTATGCTGTGAAAGGCAGTGGGTCAATCTGCAGACGGTTGAATGGTTACCAACCTACAGAGGCTGTGAAAGAATTTTACTTACATTTAAGCAACCCACAATCTCTAACATGTTGTTTAAAATGAAGCGTTTTTTGCATCTTTTCTCATTTTTCCCCATACGTGTATTTTGTACAGAGGAACTTAGACCACTCTTAAATCAACCTGGTCAAGAGATACTGGAATTTTAAAGAACAAGTGTAAAAATGTGACTCCAGATAAATTTAAGGACATTTCATCAGTCCTGCTTCTGAGTAATGAAAGTTCAGAAAGCCAGCCTGCACCTCCTGTGGCAAAGGAATGTGGGAATGATACCCTGGAAGGAAACTTGATTAACTCTTATAATGCCCTGCCAGATTTAGAACAAGCTGATATCCTTAAAAGACTGGATGACCTGAGAGAAACTTTAATGGCAACTCGCAAACTTGCTAAACCACTAATTGACCTGGTTCTACCACCTACTCATTCTGGGGAGAAACATGCTGGCATCTCGGATCCTCCTTCTGCTGTATGGACCTTAGACACACAAAGCATTAACACAGAGTCTCCTGGGATAGACCCAAATTTCTTTATCTCTCCCTCTGAAAAATCAATACAAGATCTGGCAATTCTGAAGGATAAAAAGTTGGAAGCTGATGTCAGACAAGATGAAGGTTCTGACTGCCGGGAAGTTTATGACTGGCTGAATCCTCGGGAACAACAACCAGGGTCAGATGCTAAAACATCTCAGGAGTACGAGATGGACTTCTGCAGTTTAAGCCACCCAACAACTGACATTGTTACGAACTTTATAGGCAAAGTTTTGCCACAAAAATCAGAGGAAACTATGACAAAGGCAGTCTTTGAGGCAGAAAGTTCAACGCACAGGGTTGAGATAAATTCTCAAACTTTTCTGATTCCATACAGCAGCAAAAGTGCAGCAAAGACAGGCCAAATTTTGATCCACATGCCCAGTCAGATAACAGAGTTAGACCCCATCTTGAATACTGTGTCCAGTTCTGGGCACCCCAATTCAAGAAGGATATTGACAAGCTGGAGCAAGTCCAGAGGAGGGTGACCAAAATGGTGAGAGGCCTGGAAAACATGCCCTATGAGGATAGACTGAGAGAGCTGGGTATGTTTAGTCTGCAGAAAAGGAGGTTAAGAGGGGACATGATAGCCATGTTTAAATATTTGAAGGGATGCCACGTAGAGGAAGGAGGGGGCTTGTTTTCTGCTGCTCCAGAAACCAGGACAAGGAGCAATGGATTCAAGCTGCAGGAAAGGAGATTCCACCTGAACCTCAGGAAGAACTTCCTGACAGTCAGGGCTGTCCGGCAGTGGAATCTGCTGCCTCGGAGAGTAGTGGAGTCTCCTACCTTGGAGGTTTTTAAGCAGAGGCTTGATGGCCATCTGTCGGGAGTGCTTTGAGGGTGTTCCTGCATGACAGGGAGTTGGACTGGATGGCCCGTGTGGTCTCTTCCAACTCTACATTTCTATGATTCTATGATTCTATGAACAGAGGAATTTTGGATTCTACCTTAATTGTAAATTGACTGGAAGAATCACACCATTCACCCACAGACCCCAACAGAATGACAGTTATCCCCAAAAATGAACAAGATGGTATTATCTGAATTTTGACATGTAACATAGCCAGCCGGAAAGACAGAATGTCTGATGGAGACCTGTTGGAGTTTCTCTTCAAGTTTGACATTATAGCACTCCAAGAGACCTGGCTAACTACCGGTGAAGAAGTTTATTTACCAGGCTATAGGGCCTGGTCTATTCCAGCACGTAAATTTAAGCCAAAAGGATGGGCCTCAGGGGGATTATGTGTATTTGTTAGGGCGCAGCTGGGCTGGCAAGGAAAGCAGTTGGCCTTTAGAGAGGATATTCCTTATCTCCTAGCTATCCAATTCAAATTCAAATCTGAAGTTGCTTTATTAAACACATACTTACCTTCATATTCCTCCCCCTATTTCTCACCTGACATCTGGGTGCAATTAGAAAAGATTATTCTAGAGACAAGGATAAAACATCCTAAAGCATCTGTGATCCTATTGGGAGACTTTAATGCTAGGGTGGGAGCTTCCTTGCATGATTATGTACTCCAGGGTATTATACCTGAGGAGTACCTATTAAATGACACATTTTGGCATTCCAGTGATACCAAAAGGAATAGGGCTGGCTCAAAATTCATTCCCTGTTATATACATGCAATCTTCATATTTTAAGAGGCAAAGATAGTTGCTTTATATATTCTTTTACCTTCCATGCCAGGAATGCAAGCAGTGTTCTGGATTATATATGTGTTTCTACAAACAATGCCATCTCATTCTCAGAGACTCAAGTTTACGTAAGAGAGGACAGTGACCATCAACCAGTTGCCGTCAATTTTTATGGCAACTCTGATCTGAGACCACTTATACCACAAGACGAGAGGCTACTCGCTAACCTTGAAGTTAGGCAGAATAGGAGGCTTAAGTGGGCCAAGGTGGATATCGAGGCAATTTCTAGTTTTCTGAACTCTGAGAGAGCTCAGTCCTGTGTGAAAATGATCATTACCCAAGATCCAAAGGAAATTTTTACTGGGTATGCCAATCTGTGTTCTATGTTAAAGGAATATCTAATAAATAAACTGCCAGTCAGAAATTTACAACCTGTACAATCTAACTGGTTTGCCCTGGATTGTTCTCCCTCAAAAAAGACACTAAAAGCAGCCATGCGTCTGGTTCAAAAGAAATCTACACCAGAGAATCATACAAAGATGCTAAAGCTAAGACGCAATTATAAAAGGCAAATAGCCTCTAAGAAGGCTCAGTATATAGCCACAGTCTGGTCTGAGCTAGAAAAATCAGCAAAAGGGTCAAACTCAGCTACTTTTTGGAATATTGTATTTGGCATGTTGAAGGAGCGTAAGCTACCATTTGACATTCCCATTCCAGCTTCAGTTTGGGAGGACTTTTATACTACTCTGTTTGCTAACCCTAACCAGGATTCCACAGGAAAGAGAACCATTGTGCAAATACCCACAGTTAGTTCCTCCCCTTGGCCACCAGTGTCAGTGACAGAAATTAAACATATCATCCAGTCATTAAAACCTAATAAAGCACCTGGTGAAGATTTCCTGCCTCCAGAACTTTTCAGGGCACATACTGACCGGTGGGCACCATTGTTGGCAGAAATCTTTACATACATAGACAATACTGGCCATATTCCAACAGGATGGGAACTTTCCATCATAGTTCCCATATATAAAAAGAGATAAGGAAGATCCCAGAAACTATAGACCCATAAGCCTTATTGACACAACAGCTATGATGTATGCAAAACATCTCCTAAGTAAAATTGAGGACTGGGTAACTGAGAAGAACATACTAGTGGAAGAACAGGCTGGGTTTAGATCTGGATACTCTACAATAGATAACTGTTTCATTCTACATCATCTTATAACCAAATATACAACCGATAGCAATCATATATTTACAGCCTTTATAGACCTCAGTGCAGCATTTGACTCCATAAATAGAGACATCTTATGGAGGAAGCTGGCTAAGTTAAACATGGAACCTAGACTCCTATATCTGCTAGAGGCCCTTTATACAAATACATCCTTGAAGGTCCGCACTGGATGTAACGGCTCCCTTACTCGGAATATACCCACCGCTAAAGGTGTTAGACAAGGGTGTATTCTGGCCCCGATGCTGTTTAATCTCTACATTAATGATATTCCTGAATTTCTTTATTCTACAGATGTACACATGCCAAAGATTCTAAACAAGCATATTAATATCCTTTTATATGCAGATGGTATGGTTCTAATGGCTCATTCTAAGAAGATTGAGAAGATTGTTGAGGAAATGCAGTGCATATTGTGCTGCCAACTGTTTGAACATCAACAAGTCCAAATCCAAAGTGGTGGTATTTGGGAAAAGACAGGTCAAACATAACTGGTACTTGGACGGGGAGCCTATAAATCAAACCGATTGCTTTTCATACTTAGGGGTTTTTTTTACAGATACAGGGTCTTAGACTAATCATTTCAAACAAAGTTCCACAAAGGCTACAGCAGGTTCCAAAATGTTAATTAAACTGCTCAGTTATAATTACCCAGCTTCCTTGCTCCCCATTCTGAAGGTATATAAGGCAAAAATTACACCAGTTCTAACATACGGTGCTGAATTGTGGGGACTATCAAAGGCTCTCCCACTTGAACAAAATCAAGCACATTTCTTAAGGACTGTTCTGGGACCGACAGGAATACTTCTGTAGCAGCAGTAAGAGCTGAAACAGGCACCCTTCAATTTATAGTCTAACTATAATCAAAGCCTTCAATTACTGGTGGAAGATCCTTTCACTGGATTCTGACAGATTTCCAAAAATGTGCCTGGAAGAACAAATGGACAGTCTTCAACACACTTCATGGGTTAGCCAGCTTTATCAAATTATTGCACATCTTGGTTTTTCAATACAATATCTATTTTTGGTTAGACATCAGGTCATATGAATCTTTAAACAAAGAGTTATGGATGTAAATGCCCAAATTGATATTGAGACACTCGCGAATATTAGGTTGATGAAATGGTTGGCCCAAAATAAAAAGTCCTTTCAAATAGAAAAATATTTGACAATGGGCCTGACCCAATGTTATAGAACAGCTTTAACCAGAGCAAGATTCGAGCAGGTAGATTCCATGGTCAGATACGGATGATTCCATGAAGTGCCATATACTGAGAGAACATGTGTCTGTGGGGCATCTGAAATAGAAGATATTAAGCATGTCCTATTCAGCTGCAAACTATATGACACAGTAAGGGCCCAGTACCTACAGACAATACTCGACAGAATTACACACTGGGACCATAATAAACAGTTAACCCACTTCCCTCAAGGTACAAATACATACGTTGTAACCAGAACTGCTAAATTCATAGGTAGGGCTATTCAAATGAGAAGATGTTTTATTGAGCGTATCGGAATTGCATGTAAAGGTGATGAACTTATCTAAACAAATGCTGGTTCTATATTTTATTACCTTTCAGTCTATTATAAGACAATAACTTACTACTATTAATTTAATTCATATAATTATGTCATTCGATTTTGTCTAATTTATCTTATCCTATGACATTTTATGCATTGTATTCCATGTATTGTGCTTTTTTACATTTTATAATGTTTGCTGTTAATTGTTTGATATGGTCAATTGACTAATCAATAAACTTTAACTAACTAACCCTCCCCCTTCAAAACTGGAAGCCACTTTTGTTCTGAAATGAAGGGCTTCTCATAGACCTAAAACAGATACGGGCTAAAATGTCCCATTGTGTTTCCGAGAGGGTATGATGGGCTGTTCTCAGCCCATCATACCCTCAGCACAATTGTAAACAGAGTGCCTGGGGAAATGCATTTGAGAAGGCTTAGAGTGAGACTAGGGTTGGAAAGCAGTTTGAATGCGTGATTGGTAAGAGTCAGAGTTAGCCTGAGAGGAGAGTACACTGTTTCAAAAGTTATATATAAACAATATGCTGTTTTATGAGTAACTTTGGTACATAAAGTTTTGTTTTTGTTTTTATACACTTTTGGCCTCCAGAATTGCTGTCCTTCTGAGAGCTGGGTTTCACACAAGGTGTCTATGGTGGCAGAACTGAAGATGGAAGAGTGGCAACTTCTTGGGGATAATAGTAGTATAAAAAGAACATTGAGGGCATTTAGACTGACCCCACAATTGGTGTTGCACAAGGGGGCAGGATGCCACACTTACATGTGGTAAAGGTAGGGGATGAGTGTTTGCAGTGAACACTGGAAGGCCTCACATTTTGTGGATAAAGACCCCCATATTTGGCCACAGGTTGCTTGAAAGGAATACTCACAGTTGGTAGCACTAGTGTGATTGCCTGAGTGGAAAGCTCCACAACTGTAGTATACAGGGGTGGGATAAAGAGTGGAACCTTCATGTAAAGGTTGTAAACTCACATTTGGTATAGGCAGCAGTAGGATATAAACTGAGATACTTGCATTTGGTGGCAGTGGTGAGATTACTCAAGTGTAATCTTCACAAGCTGTGTATAGAGTTTTTGTGTTCAAGGATGGCCACTTCATGAAAGACAGTGTCTGGAGAAAGTGTCCTGAAGTGTCCCCCTACTGGTTTTTGAATACAGCCCTTTCTATGTCCTCCTGTTCTCACGCACAGAAGTACAAGAATTTGTCCTATGTAAAATGCAGTACAGCATTGCTTGAACATGCTTGAGTGAACAAAGTATGCATGTTCCTTCAGATTCCAGCACTTTTCACCACTGGCTATACTGGCTAGGCCTGATGAGAGTTCAATCCAAGCAGCATTTGGAGGCTTCACTTTGTCTACCTTACTTTAGTTTCATGCTACAGGTTTAATGTATTGTGCAGTTTGACTCCAAGTTTGTGACCACAATCGTACTATTCAAAAACACAGATGAGGACATGTTTTCATAGTTATTGGTGCAAGAGGACACTCCTTGTGCCAGAGGTGCTGGCTATTTCTCCATTACTGTGATTTCCCAGGCTTTCCATAGGGTGTGCAACAGATATTTCTTCTAGATGGGTTTGGCACAGAGAGTACTGAAAGGAGTGTGGGTCTTCTGAAAGGTTCTCAGACACAGCCTTCAGTCTTAGAGCCTGGAAATTCTTCTCCAGTCCTTAGAACAAAGGAGAAGAATATCGGAGTGAGAACACTGCCTTGGAAAATAAGTGTGTATGTTATTCTCATTAGTTAAGACTTATTTATTTGAATGGGCTAACCTGTGCATCTCCATTTGATGCTTAATGTATCTTGCTTAATGGTATTACCATGGGCTGCACCTGTAACATCACTGGGTGATCCCTAAGTCTCACAGGTCTTAAAATTTCAAGACCTGATATAATCTTGATTTGTCAACTCTAGCTTCTTATGTAGCCATGCATACAGCATGGGTTATTCATTAGGCATCCAAGTGAGACAATAGTGTGATATTGACACACACACACACGAGCACATTACCACAATGAATTTTTCATTACTTCTTGTGAGACATTATTCCTTACCCAGCTCTTCTTTTCCTCTTCCCCCATCCTCTCCATCATGACCTCTCAGTAGGAGCACAAATGGACTTTTGTTGTGAATTTATTTCATTTCAAGCATTATTTTTTTTGAACCAAAACCTGGAACAAATTGAACTCTAGTATCTTTCACAGTTTCAAAGTAGAAGTACATGAGAGGGAACAGATCTGAGCACGAAATACCAGACCACATATTTGCCTCCACACATGCCCATCTCATAGAAGGCAAACCAGTGATGCCCAAAGAAAAAAGCACAGCAACACACCCACTTCCTTTCAGAAACACAAAACAGGCAACACACACACACCACTCTAATGCACACACCAAAATTCAGCTAAAACTGGTGACACTATGAATATCCTAAAACAAACAAACCTGCTAACACAGGTCACACCACAAAACTGGAGGAGGGGGATTAAAAAAGACACACACAAGACAATCAAAACATCCCAATAATTCTATCGCCCAAGGAACAACTGTCCACCTTCACTCAACTATCTCTGTTTCTAAGTAGCTCATTTCAGAATGAAGCACTGGCATGCAGCTACTATTTTCATTTTCCAACAATGTCTCTGGCATCTTTATCAGTTCTATACAAAATGAAGATAGGCCTGGATGCAAGCACTTTCCTTTGCATCAGGGTAGGACTCTGTAGGAATTCCAGATATTCTGAACTGCTACTCCTGAGCATTCCTCACAATTGGCTATGGTAGGAGGAGCATTTAGAGTGCTTTGGGTGCCAGTGTACTATAGCAGTCTGTATGTTAAACTAGGACTCTGGGAGACCTGGGTTTGAATCCTCAGCCATGGAAACCACTGGGTGACCTTGGGCAAGCCACCCTCAGCCTCTGAGGAAAACAATGGCAAACATTCTCTGAATATATTTTGTCAAGAAAACACCATGATAGGTTTGCCCTAAGGTCATAACATAACAGCTAGAGTGCTCTTGTGACAAGCTACAAAGCTCAGGATTCCACAGGACAGAACCGTTGAAGTTAAAGTGGAATCACAGTGCTATAATTGTATAGCGTAAAAGAGCCTTAGGAGCAAGGAGCTGAAAAAGTTGTCTACAGGCACAACACGGGCAGCACAACGGGTAATCCAGATCTAAGGAAAAGGGATTTCCCACCTGAGGAACAATTTCTCAGAATATTTTTGTGTTCCTTTGTTGTCCAGTCTGAGTGCACAGATGAGCAGAGGAAAGAAGATATACTCCGTTCGTTTAGTGTTTTTCATAGGAGAAGACACATTTCCTTTGTTGAATCACGTTCAGTACTATGGCAGAGGCATGTAAAATAAAGGCACTGCCTCCCATAAGAATTCTGCCCTTCTCAATGAAATTTTCCTTCATTCTCCAAATTTCTAGCATTGCAGTAACTTAAAACCTCAGTGGAACATTTAGAAATAGAATATAAGCATCCAAAGAAAAGGGGAGACAAAGTTGCCAAGGGAACATGAATACAGCAAATTTAAGAATTCTAGGTGTGGATAATTTTCAGTGTTTCAGTGCCCCCGCCCAGAACTACACCACTGATTCACTTTAAGCTAGTAATGGGAGAGGGGGCAATGCAGAAGCTGAAGAGGTGGCACAGTGTACTGTAGTGACTCATCTTGTTTGTCTGGAGATACATTACTGTGTTGTTCATAAGTTATTGTTTGCAGATTCAGATATAAGACTGACATTGCTACGAAACACTTTGGAGAGTGAAAGCCAGAAGGGTGGTGTAGTTGGTTTTTGCTTTTTAATTTTTTGCTTCCAACTTCCACAACTGTCAACATGCAGTCAGGAAGAAGAGCTCTTTTTGCTTTACAAATGATATACGTCTAAGTATGATACTGCACTCACCAGGTGCTTCACACTGGAATGCTGCAATCCTACTGAAAACCGTTAAACAGACAAAGAAAAAAAATCTATGAATGCAATAAACATCATGTTTAGATGATTAAGTGTGAAAGATGTGACAAAATTAGAGTCATCTCCACCAATGCATCTCTTTAAAAAAGTCATCCTGGAGCAACACTTATAACAAATCCACAGGGGAGACGGAAGAGGAACACCTACAATGCCAGCTGAAATCTCCCACCCACAGGTCCACATTGCTATGGCAACATTTAAACCCACTCATACGAAGGCAACAGCAACATCACCTTGGGCAAGACAGGATGTGAAAGGGGGTGGGGAGCATGTTTACCCAAGACAGCAGTGTATCATATGCAGCAAAAAGAACTCTTATGGTCTGCTTGTCCAGAGTCTTTATAGTTAACACATCGAGCCAAACTAAAAGAAAGCAAAACAGCATACAGCATCCTATAATTCAGGCAGGAAAAAAAATAAGGCAGTAGCTGATAGCTCTAGGCTTTAAAAGGCTATGTGGAATGCTGTATTCTGAACCTGCCTGGCTAGTCATATCTTGGAGGATGTAGGCTACTTAGAACAAACAAACAACCCTTGGAACAGATGAATACTGACACATGTTGCTGCTCTAAGATAAGCTTTATTGGTGGTAAATGATGCAGCAAATGGTACACAGCAGAGAAACATTCCAGCCCTTTTGCTGATGGGCTCCAGCATCTGCTCATAGACAATGGTAGAATTGGGTCTCTGAACTAATTCTATAGTCACATTCCCCATTGCTGGTTATATGGGACAACTAGGTTGGAATGCACCTCCTGGCAGAGGCTGACAGAAGATGGACTCCTATGAGTTCTACAATGCAGAAGCAAGCAAAGAAAATCAAAGTGCACAAGCAGGACTCATCTCCTCCCTCATAGCTATGAGAACTGTACAAGCAGATTAGCAACAAAAGAAAATTCACTTCCCCAATCTGTTCCCAGCCTTCTTGTCTTTTCCCTGCCTCAGACTGCCAGGCTAATGGAAACAGTATCAAACAAGGTGACTAATACAGACAGACTCTTTCTCTATACTGCACAGCTGTTAACATTTGGCTATGATGCTAACAAAGATCCCAAAACTCACCTGTTGCCAGAGGCCCACCTTGCTACACAGGAATACCTAGCTACTCTAAATGAATTCAGAGCTCCAGGGTGGAATGAACTGCATCCAAAGGTACTAAAGGAACTCACAAGTGTAATGTCAGCACCACTGTCAAAAATATTTGAGAATTTTGGGAAAGCAGGAAAGGTCCCAGCAGAGTGGAAGAGGACAAATCTCGTCCCCAGTTGTGAGAAGGGTAAAAATAGGACCCAACAGCCAGCTTGAGTTCAGTACTGGGAAAGATTCTGGAACAGAAAATTGATTAGTCAGTCTGTGAGTATTTAGAATGAATACTATGATTACAAAGAGCTGGCATGGATTTGTTAAAAACATATCATGTCAGACTGATCTTTTCTCTTTTTAAAATATAGAGATACAAGCTTGGATCATAATATATCTTGATCTCACTATAGCTTCTGACAAGATCCTCATGATATTCTTGCAGTCAAGCTGGTAAAATGTGATAAACAGTGCTATTATTACATAGATTTATAACTGGTTGATGGATTGAACCCAGAGAGTACACAGCAATGGTTCTTCTTTATTCTGGAAAGAAATGAGTAGTGGGGTGTCACAGGGTTTGATTCTGGGTCCAGTGTTATTCAGCATCTTTATGAATGATCTGGATGACAGAATAGAGGATGCACTTGTTAAATCTGCAGATAGCACTAAATTAGGAAGGGTAGCTAATACCCTAGAAAATAGAATCAGAATTCAAAATAACCTTAAAAAGTTGGAGAGCTGGACCAAAATTAACAAAATGAATATCAACAGGAATAAATATAAGGCATCTAAACAAACAAAATGATATGCACAAATATAGGATGCATGACATGTGGCTTGATTAACAGTACACGTGAAAACAACCTAGGAGTCTTAGTAGACCCAAGCTAAACCTAAGTCAACAGTGTGATATGGGGGGGCCAAAAGATCCAACACAATTCTAGGTTGCATTGAAAAGTGTATAGTGTTCAGACTAAGGAAAGTAATAGTAGCACTCTATTTTGCTTTCTATTCTTATTTTCAAAAACCAAGAGTACTATATGTTTCCTCTGATGATGCACTAAATGCCTGTATGGTGTCAGCACATGTCTAAAAACTGAGAATGAATGAATGTTCACATACTGCTGTAGAGGCATCAAAGACAAGTCCTTCAGCATAGCAAGTGTGGAAAGGCTTCTTTGAACATATATGGTATTATAACAAGCTTGTGTGTTATTGCTGGAGATCTGCAAGATTCTACTATACGGTTTTCTTTGGATGTAATTTTATTTCTAAATGCTCAACTGCAATGCTGGAAATATGAAGACTGAAGTAAAATTTCATGGGGGAAGAATTTAGGGGGGGAGCAATGGTCTCATTTTCCTCTTTCCTACAGTCACTACGCCCCTATCCTTGTAACCCTTTCCAGCTCTAGGATAATATGACTTTAAGAATATTATACAGTGTGGGCAGGACCGTCTTCTCTACTGACCTATAGAACACAGACTCTCAATTCCTTCTGACAGAATCAAGAGGAACAAATGACTACTGAGCCAGTAGCCACTGCTTTTCCTTGGGATCGAAAGAAATAGTGCAGAAGTCTGGCAATAAGTTCTCATCCTATTAAAAATAATAAAGTCTGAGGTAAAATAATACTCTGCTTAATCTGATTTCTCCCTGCCCTCTAGGTAAGGTTAAAACAGCTTGGAAAATTACATGGCAGATGAGATCCCTAAGAGAAATGGACTGAAGAGGTTTGAGGGGAGTGTCTATGATGGTATGAATAGCCAAGTGAGGTCCCAGCATGGAACCCTAAGGATAGCGAGGCTGATAGAAGGGAAGGATAGAAGGTAATCCCTGTTCTTTATGATGTTGCCTAGAGTAGCCTTGAGAGGTGGTACCACAGAACTGTTCTGTGACAGAAGAACCAGCTAGAAGAAATGAAGGTGCCATGGATGTTGGGTCAAAGTGGGGTTGGCATATCGGTATCTTCATATGATAAACTAGATTATTTCATATTATCTGTTGCTGGATGAAGCTTGGTACTAAAGGTTTTCTTGATGACATTGTTCCACTGCATTAAAATAAATAAATGTAATAGCAAAGCTCACTTTTTAAATTTAAGCTTGAACAGAGAATGTACTTGGAAAAAAAGAACAAATCTAGAGTAAAATAAGTTGACAAGATGGCATAAAGAGAGGTAGCAAAGAATTGCTGAAATAAAGGTGTGCAATTATTAAAGCTGCATAAATTAGATATCAAGACTGGATTGAAAACCCACCCAGCTCAGTCACCACTTTAAAAGAAGCTTATTTTAATATAATACTTTAACAAACATACTTTACTGTGGAACAGAAACATCTAAGATAACCAATTATGAGACTATTTTAAATGCTAACTCTTAAGAATATGGGATAAACATAAAACCTGATGAAATAGTAATGTACTATGGAACAAGGCGGCACAAGCCATATGAAAGAACATACAAATGCAAATATGGAAATATATTTGAGCTACAGAATATAATATTTCTTCAATTACATACATCAAGAGTAAATTCCTATAACGTAATGCTGAAGAAGGCTGTTGTGCCAATAATAACACATAGAATAAATTAATAAGATAGCCTGAAGAACTGGAAGTGTCAAAGAATTGAAGTCAGTTTCTAGAATACCTGAACCTGAGACAAGACTGCAATACTTTTTTCCCATGAGAAATGAAGATTCCTAAGAATGGCAAGAAGACACAGAAGTGTGATTGTAATGTCCACACTTTTTCTTATCTATTTGCCATGTAACTATGTGGAGATGTTATTTCTTATGGCATCTTTGATTCTCAGAATTAGTTCATAATCTTGACTGACCTCTGAGATGGTGTTAGTGGCCCTGTCCTAGAAAGACAGAGTCTCTAACTGAACATAAAAATAATCTGCTCATCCTGTGCCACTATATGCCACTATCCTGTGAGGTTATTGGGTATTTTAATCTCTGTCACCATCTGCACACATTCCAACTGCCCCATTTGGCAGGGACAATCCTCTGTCATCCCATTTTTACAGCTCCTTTTAAAATGGCCCAGTTTCTGTCATCTCCTATTTTCCCCAATTGTTCTCAACTTGCATCAATAGTTGCAAGCTGAGTTCAAAGCACAAAAGTAGTTGGGTTGCTAGAGTGAAAGCCGGAGATAATATTTGTATCTTATTTGTGTAGAAGAGGAAATTTCAACAAATGCTACATCTGGCTATATGTTAACCACACCTGTGGAAATTCCCACTTCTACACAACTATTAAAGGTACAGAGCCACCTCCAATGTTTATCTGGCAACCCCTGAACCCAGGGTTCTTTCATACTACACAGTTATAGCAATATGATTCCTCTTTAACTGCAATCTCAACATCCTATGAAATCATGGAATCTGCTGTTTAGAGAGGGATGTTTAGAATTCTCAGTGAGAGAGCTTTAGTGTACCACCAAACTACAAATGGTAGGATTCCACAAGATGCTACCATGACAATTAAACTGGAATCCTAACACTATGATTGGGAAGCGTAAAGGGGCTCTGGAAGCCAATTATATTACTATATGATGATATTCATGCCAGCAAACCTCAATCTAGGCAGAAATCATATCAGGACCAAGAGAAATGGGCTCATTACATTAATCTGCACAGTTTGGGCCTGTGAAGTTTTAAGAAGTCTCAACTATTTTCTTCTATTGTACCAGAGATCAGCACCATATTTAATATTCATTGACTACAAAGCCAAGCTTTGGAGGCCAGTGGACAGTTTCACTGGGCACAGTGAATTTCACACAAGGACCCATATTATTTGTCTGAAAATATGCTAAATCGGAAGTGGCTAGGAATCCATTTCTGCTTCTAAAGAGAAAGGGATTTTGTTTAAAAAAAAAATTAAACTGATACTTTTAATCACATCCAGTGCTTCCAATCAGATGTCCCATGATTCTGCACCACAGAATCTGCCTTTGGCATATAGATTTCAGCTCTGTTCTCCCTTCTCTATGTTTTTCATTCCCTTCCCAGAAACAAGTTTTATGTTCCTTGACACACACCTAAGCCGAAGGAGCAGGGGAGGATGAGTCACCTTCTCCAAAATGGCTTTTTATATTCCAGCAGAATCTTCAACTAGCCGTTCAGGGACTAGTATCTGTAATTTCTGTAACAAAAAGATTCAGCTAGAATACAGTACTCACCTGCTGACCATTAAGGAACTCTCATTTTGGCTTCTCCAAGCTTGTCCAAGTTTCAGGCTCCTTCTTAGCTATCAGATAGTAATCCTACAAACATATCATCCAGCTTGGAAAGTTACGTTAATGAGACATGAAAATAATTACATGCTAAAGCCATCCATAACTGGGTAGTAGTGGGAGGATGGTGTCACGATTAGCAAGAACTGGCTCCTCTGAGCATATGCAGAGTTCACACAGTGAAGCAAGGCTTCGCCATGGCAGGAGTTTTCAGTGGGGCAGGAAAAAAGTTCTGGAGTCTCATTATGTTAAGCTTAGGATAGATTTATTCTGCACACTAAGATAAGGCTTTCGGCAAACATTCCAGAAACCAACTAGGAAAGAAAAAACATCAAGAGATAAACAGACAGCATCTCCCCTTACAGAGCATAAATAGTCAGCAGCAAGACATGACCAACTAGGAAAAACCTAACTGGTGGATTGTGCAGGCAGATCCCAGCCTTTTTAAGGGCTGTCACTCTGAACATATGGGGTGATCCAATCATCTTTGCTGCACACTAAGATAAGGCCTTCAGCAAACATCCCAGAAGCAATTAAGTAAGAAAAACATCAGGAGATAAACAGGCACCATCTCCCCATACAAGGCATAAATTGTTAGCAGCATGACATTACCAACTAGGAAAACCTAACTGGCGACTTGTGAAGGCAAAAACCAGCCTCTTTAAGTCTCACTGAACATATGGGGTGATCCAATCATCTTTCTGGCATGTGGCCTTCCCCGGTACACAAGTTATAGTCATAATAAACATGATAACCTTGCACCTACTCCTCTGGCCACATCACCTCTACCTCTGCCGTTCACTTAGAGGAGACCATGCCTCACTCAGCATAAATCCTTGACAGATAGTTCCAAAGCATCATCCTATCACTGCTGAACTATATTCTTCTTAAAAGTAGCTTTGAAGTCCTCAGCAAAGCAAGAAGTCTTGAAATGGAACAGATGTGGAAGAGCTGAGATGGACTGCTCATTACTATTCATGCCACTGGCAATACACAAGAGCAGTATGCAATACTTCTAGAAGCACCACAGCTATTCACCATCCCTCTTCTTGATTTAACAGCCAGAATTGTGAAAAGAGAATTCTTCTAATACTATTAACAATCTGCTCATCAGTTGTTCTGGAGGAGACTGGATTCAGTTCCACTCTTATTGCTGCTAAATAGCTTTTGATGGAGATTTGGTTATTTTATAAAAGGGCTCCTCCATGTGTGCAGATATTTCTTCATATCAGAACCACTGCACTGTCTACATTGGCAACATTTCATGCTCTAGCTCCCAGCAACAAAAATATCACTCTTGAGATAGAACATTTTGAACTATGGTTCAGAAAGGTGTTACCCTGATTTCTGGGGGTCCCCGGAGGGACACCTAAGTGCACTCCAAATATTAATAAGTTGGGGGAATTAGCGAGGAGCACAAGCTAGCAATACGAGAGGCAGGGTAACATAGCGAGATCTTTAACCCTATGTTTACAGGGTCAGGCCGCGACAAGAACTAGGCAAGTTGTTCAATTAAAGATTTTATTAAAACTCTCCTTAATAAAACAAACAATGACACATGCACTCACGCACTCATCCAAGAACTATAGAAGCAGAAAGTGAGGAAAATTGATAGGGGTTTTCAGAGGGTTTTCTGGGGTGATACTCCACCTGATCCTGCAGTCTGGGATAGGAAAAATAGAGTTCAATGCTGGGGATTGTAGTAGCTCAGCACGTGGAGGCTGAGGGGAGGCTCACTGAACAGAGCAGCAGCAGTTCGGGATGCAAGGCACAAGCGTTCCGTCAAGGAGCTCAAACTTGGGGTTTTTATAAGGAAGATTGTACCTGGAGGCTAGCCCTCTCCCGAGAACAACAGGGATTTTGATGGAGACAAAGCCTCCGAAAGGTCAAAATCAGAACTGATGAGATTTAGCCTACATTGCCAATTGTTAGAACAGTATGCAGATGAGGAGTGCTTAGCGTTTGTATAGTGCAAGCAGTTCGGGGCTGAGAGCCCTTGCATTAGCTTAATGGTCGGCTGTGTCTGGAGGGCACTACTGGCTGTGCAGCAAATGGTTGTTTACTGGCCTAGACCTAGCGTGCATAATTAAGGCCATGCGGCCGTGCCTGCCTACACAGGCTTTCCTTGACCCTTTTAGACACATGGAGTTCATTTTATGGAGTGCCACATGGAAATATTAAACATAACCAATATGAAATTGTAGGCCTTGGGCTGGGGCCAGATAACGGCAGTAACAAAGGGATAACGCCTGTACATATTCTACACTAAAACACATATAAATAGGAGTGTGAAATGCAAGTAAGTGAAGCCTCTACTGGAGTCTCTAATGTTGTATTTTTTTTTTCATTGCAGAAGTGAAACATATTTGAAGAACTGACACTAGTAAGCCTGGCTCTTGATACCAGCACTAATGGAAGACTTTGAAAAATGGGCTCGGAGTATAAATTCCTCAGGCAAAAACTTAAAAAAAAAAAAACCTGGAAAGAACTGTGGCACACATATGGCACTATATAAATAATGAGAATAATGATTATGTGTCATTGGCACATGTTTGGAATATGAATCACACCCAGATTCTTCACCAGCCAGCAACTGTTTTTGAAGTTGTGACTCAGTGAAGAGGGTACTGTACAAAAGGTCTCTTTGGCTGTGAATGTGCTCGTCTCTTTCAGGAAGAAGAAAAATAAAAACTTCAAAATTCTCTGGCAAATTCAAATAGGGATCTATCTGAAAACAGGACTGCCATAAAAACTCTCTGTTATTTCACATTTCCAAAATACAATGTAGGACTAGAAAAAATGAATTAAAGAAAAACAAAAACAGTATAGGATTACTGTCTATAGATAAGAAGTCTACTGCTTTCTCCACAATGCCAAAGGACAGAAACTTCTCCATAAAATAGCACCTTCTTAAAAAACTGCTATGACTAACACTCTTTGAGACACTTAGAACTCAGACTCTTAACAACTCCATGCCCTATCATACCCAATTAGAGAAGGTCCAGTCTTGCCCAACTAACAGACTCTGAGCATATTTTATAGCCTTCAAAATAGAGATGGGGAGCTACTTTTACAGTCTACATAAAGTTTAGTGTTCAGCATATTATACCCACCAACTGCCCCAGTTTGGCAGGGACAGTCCTGATTAATCCACTGTTATCCCACTTTTTCAGCTGCTGTTAAAATGTTCCAGTTTCTTTCTTCTCCGTCTTTCCCCTTTGTCTTCAGTTTACTTTAGTTGCAAATTGAATTCAAAGTGCAAATGTAATTTGCACTCAATTAATTCATCAGGTGAGAGAGGAGTGGGTGAACCGTGCCCTCCCCAGCAGGCTCAGGCAAAAACAATCTGCTGCAGCCTCTCCTAGCTTCTTCATTAATAACTTTTGCCATCTTGGTCAAACTCTGATGTTGATTGTCCACATTGCCTAGTTTTTGTCTGTGAAATGCTGGTTTCACAGACAATGCCAATAGGTACAGTTGTGACAGGGCCATTATGATGTTTCCAGACTGAATGCTGTGCTGTTGCACCTGTGTGCTCTTTCTTCATTGTGAAAGGCTGGGCAATTAGTGCACACTGCCACAGTTCTATTCTGTAAGTCAAGGGCAGGAAACGCAGCATCCCGATGACCTAGGTAGGGTATTGTTGAAATTCCATCCCTTCTCATTCTTATGCTGCCATAACACAAGTACAGTGGCCTCCTCCACTTTCATGAAAGTTTGGGGAGCTGAACCCTCACGAAAGTGGAAAAACTGCAAATATCTCGTCCCCACACCATCCCTCCTATTGCCTTCTGGGGTCCCTCCATTCTTTTGCATTTTGCCTTAGTGTGCATTCTCTACACTGGGCAAAATGCCTGAGAATGGGAGGGAGGAGCTCTGAACGGAAAAAAGGAAGGTTTGCAGACTTCCTAACCCTCCATCCCTTTGCATTTTGCCTCAGCAAGAGTTCTCCATGCTGGGGCAAAATGCCTGCGCATGGGAGGGGGAGTTCCAAGAGGAAAAGGAAGGCTGCATGAACCCTCTCCTCTCCCCATTCCTTTGCATTTTGCCTCAGTGTGAGTTCTCTGCACTATGGCAAAATGCATCAGAATGGGAGGGAGAGGTCTGGAGGGGAAAAAGGAAAGCTCATGTGAGCCTTCTCTCCATTCCTTTGCATTTTTCCTCAGTGCAAGTTCTCCCACAAGGGCCAAATGCATGTAAGTAGGAGGAGGAAACTTAAAGAAGAGAATGTGCATGCATGCCTCCCCTCCATTGCTTTGCTTTTTTCCCAGGCAGGCTTTCCTCCCTTCTCCATGGCCAGCAAAATGCAAAGGAATGGGAAGAGGAGAATTGCAGAGGGGAGCACATGCACTTGCGAATAATCAGATTCATGATGGCCAAACCCATGAATGTAGAGGGAGGACTGCAGTTGTTAAAGCAGCCACCACTAATTGTTATCTCTGAGTATGATGTGTTCTAGTTTCACATAGCTATATGGTTCAGGCGGACACTCTTCCAGCCTCCTGCACAATAGAGCTTTCAGTACATTATGATTATGAGTTTGAGGCCTTGCCCTCCATCTCAGCGATCTACAGTGACTTACAACAGAACCACTAAGTTTGGAAGGAGGCTTCAAACTCACCTCCTAATTATCTCAAAGGCCTCAAATAGTTTGCACCCCACCCCCGTCTTCCCAGACTAATATCTAATGTTTTCAGTTTTGCTCTTGGCTTCCTTCCTCTTCAGCTACAATTCATTTGCAACAGTGTAAAACCATGCAAAAAGAGAGAGTGGCAGCCTGACAATGGTTCCCCCCTCCCCACATGCACAACTAAAACCAGCAAGTTATACATCAAAACTGAGTTTCTGAAGTGTGACAAGAACACTAAACTAAAACAAAGCAAATAATAAATCAGAAGATCGTGTGCAATTAGTTTCCCAACTCTCACTCAGATCCTACTCGGAAATTTAAGTAATTCCACTTTGTTTAATTATCTCACCAATCATCATAATTACTTCTACAAATCAAATGCGAAACAAAAAGAAGTACTGTCGTTCACAGTTCCAAGATGGGAGTTACAATGCTGGAGAGCAAAGCAGGGTGGAGGGGAAGGCAAAAAAGTTTCAACAAAAAGGGGGCAAAGGAAAAAAAACAAAATGGGGAAAGGCAGAGATTAGAAAGAAAAAAAGGAAGACGTAGGTTTGAAGGTGGGCACCAGGAAACAGCAAAGGAATGAACAAGGACTCAGCAGCATTGAAGAAACAAAATGAAGAGGATGTCTTTCCATGTTGTGAGGGCTTGCGTCTCCCCCTCCCAGACCAATGTAGGCAGAGACATACACAAAGATAAAGAGAAGCTGCCCCAGCTGAATGTAAGACACGCTTGAGGTTCCTGGAGAAGATCTCCTGCAGACATTGTTCATCTGATTAGGAGAGCAATAAAAAGGTTTCTTTCCCTTTGTTTCTTCCCAACTCATCTGTGTCCCTTCACCCACTTCTCTGTTTTTAACCCACCTAGAAGAAAACTTCTCTCACCATCAAGCAGATACATGGGAGGGGGCAGCTTCCACTGGCATCAACAAAAGGTTTTATCCACCCTAAGTTTCACTGTCATTTAAATGTGTGGAGACAGGACACCAATAATCCCCCCCACCAGCTTAATCCTCACACCTGGATGGACTAAAAACAGGTATGGGAAAACTAACCCTTCCCTCACCAAGAACCACTCTTGAGAATTCCCCCCTCCTCCCACTGCCACAATTAATTCATTGATACTAACAGATACGCAGATTTGGGAAACATACCCCGAAGTAGCCATGTTACCCATACCGCAAAACACAACATCCAAAATCCAGGAAACACTGTTTTTTTTATTATAAAAATCTTTATTAGTTAAAAACATAAAAAGATGATACAATATTAACATATCATTCTATCGATATACTAGATTCTTAGATGCATATATCAAAATCTTAGAATTGTGTTTTATCTTCATTACTTCCCTCTTCGACTTTGAGAACAAGTTAAGTATCTAACTATCTCCAGTACAGTCACATAGTATTTTATTAATGCTCTTCCTGAGTATTTTCAAAAATCAATGTTCACCATCTTAAAACCATTCCATCAATTCCTATAGTAATTTATTATGCTATCCCATTCTTCTATAAATCTCTCCCTTTCCTCTCCTCTTAATACATGATTAAGTCTATCCATTTGAATTGTATCATATAATTTCATTTCACATTCTTCTAATGAAGGCATAATTTTCAATTTCCATTTTTATGCCAACACCATCCTAGCTGCTGTGGCCATATAAAACAATTGCTTTCCTGCCTTTTTTCCTAGCTCTAAGTCCATGATAAATAGTAAATAAAGTTCTGGAGACATTTTAAACCGTATACCTAACATTTTCTCTATTTGAGTATGAATAAGCTTCCAGTACTTTTTAACTATTTTACAGGGCCACCACAGATGATAAAAGGTGCCTATTTCTTGACCACATCTCCAGCATTTGTTTGAATAATTGCTAGACATTTTTGCCAATATTTCAGGTGTAAGATACCAGTGCAAGTACATCTTGTATAAATTTTCCTTAATATCTTGGCATGCGGTATATTTGATCCTTTTTGTCCAGATTTTCTCCCATTGTTCCATAGGAATTGGATGGGAGACATTTTATGCCCATTTGATCATTGTTGATTTAATAGGTTCATCTTCTGAGTTCCATCGTAAAAGAGTTCTGTAAATAGAGGAAATAGATTTAGGTTTTCTTGATTAATATTACAGTTAACTCCTCTTCCTTTATTTGATAGCCATTAAGTTTAATGTGACTTCTTAGTTTTTCTCTAAGCTGCCTGTATAAAAGCCAATGACATTTGATTCCAGTTTCGTTCAATTCTTGCTGGGATTTAATTTTAATTTGATCTCACTGTTTCACAACCATAGCCTCATATTTTATCTGTTTATTAAATAATATATTTTCCTTTTTATAATAGGCCTCATGAGGAGAGTCCCACTGCGGGGTTTTCAAGCAAGCTCGTATAACGTATTTTCTCCATACATTTAGCAAGGCTTTCCTTAAGTAGCGATGATTAAACTCTTTATTATTTTTGGCTTTATTATACCAAAGGTAATAGTGCCAGCCTGACCAGAGACCCTCTCCTTCTAAATTTAATAATTTGGCATTATCTAAATTAATCCAATCTTGTATCCAATTCAAACAGCACGCATGACAGTATAACACCAAATTTGGTAACACTAATCCACCTTGTTCTTTTGCATCTTCTGATGTTTTCAATTTTGCTCTTGGCTTCCTTCCTCCCCATATAAATTTATAAATTTCTTTCTGCCACTCCTTAATAATCTTGTTGCTATGAATAATGGGGATTGTTTGAAATAGGTAGAGGATCTTTGGTAGGGTAGACATCTTCACAGTAGCCATTTTCCCCAGCAACAATAATCTCAGATTATTCCAATTTTTAATGACTTTCGAAATACCTTTCCATGTTTTTTTATAGTTACTTTTAAAATGATCAGAGGTTTTGTTTGTAATTGTAATTCCGAAATATTTAACTTTCTGGGCAATGGTATATCCAGTTATCTGTGATATTCAAATTTCCTCCTCTTCAGAAATGTTTTTAGTTAAAACTGTAGTTTTATCTTTGTTAATTTTTAGACCACAATGCTTTTCAAAGTCTTTAAGAACACCTTTCAGCACATTTAAATTATTGTTGGGATTTTCCAAAGTAACCACTAGGTCATCCGCAAAAGCTCGCACTTTATATTCATTGCCTTGCAATTTGACCCCATTTAATTTGGGATTATTTCTCATATTTGTTATCAACACTTCAATCACTGCCAAAAATAAAAGTGGAGATAAGGGACATCCCTGTCTCATCCCTCTTTGTACTTTGAATTTTTCAGATTTCTGTTCATTAACTATAATTCGTGCAAATTGAGTGGAGTATATGGCTTTAATCCAGTTCAAGAAATGTTGTCCCATGTTCATTCTCTAGCAGAAGTTCATCAAGAAATTCCAATTAACAGTATCGAAAGCCTTCTCAATGTCCAGAAAGAAGGCAGCCAATTTTTTTTTAGGGTGGTTCTCACAGAGTTCTATTATACTGATTATATTCCTTATGTTATCTTTTATTTGCCTCCTGGGTAAGAAACCCACTTGTTCTTCTGGGATCAGTTCCTGGAGGACTTTCTTCAATCTATTGCCCAATATTGCTGGAAAAAGTTTATAATCTATGTTTAATAGTGAGATTGGCCAATAGTTTTTGACATTGAGTGGGTCTCTTCCTTCTTTATGAATCAATATTATACCGGCTTTTTTCCAGGTATTAGGGATAGTCCCCTGTAATGCTTCATTCATAATATTTTGTAGAATAGATGAGATCTCCTGTTGAAAAGTTTTGTAAAATGATGCTGTGTAGCCATCTGGACCATGGGATTTCCCTTTTTTTGCTTTTTGAATTGCATCTATCACTTCTGCCACTGTAATTGGCTTATTCAATATCTCCCGGTGTTCATCTGTTAGAGTCTTTAAGGTTTCTTGAGTTAAATATGCTTTTATTGATTCGTCCTTTAATTCTTGGTCTTTATATAGCATTGAAAAGGAGTTTGTAAAAAATTTTCTTATCTGTAGAGGGTCTGTGTATGTAGTCCCACCATTGTTTTAGTGATCAGCGTTTTCTCCCTTTTCTTTTTCAATCGGAGCGCCAACCATTTGCCTGTCTTATTAGCCCACTCAAAGTGATGTTGTTTTGCATATAGTAGTTTGCCATCTGATTCAGTATTTATTTGAGTCTCTAATTGTTTCTGTAGTATTTTTATATCTTTCTGTAACTCTTTATTCGTTGGATCTTCATTTAATTTCTTCTCTTTAATTCCTCATTTCTTCATTTAATTTCTGAATATTCTCTCTCCTTCTTTTGTTGATCTCTGCGCTATATTGAATGAAGTAGCCTTGGATAACAGCTTTTCCTGCGTCCCATACCATTCTGAGATTAGTTCCTTTGTTGAGATTTTCCTCAAAGTATGTTTTTATTTGATTCTTCATTTTAGTTACTAATTTATCTTCTAATAGGAGTTTCCGTTTAATCTCCAGTTAAATGTTCCTTCTGTCCTTTTATCTAGAATTAGTAATATTGGGTTATGATCAGAAAGGTTACACGGTAATATCTCTTGCTTAAAAACCATGTAGATCAGCGAATTAGAGACTAAAAACATGTCTATTCGCGAAAGTGAAGCATGGGGTTCGGAGTAAAATATATAATCTTTAGCTGATCCAGGTAAATATCGCCATGTATCAGTTAACTCAAAGTAATCTATCATTGAGTCGAATGATGTGGGGAGTTTCCCTTGTTTTTCCTTTATCTTCTTTCCTGATTTTCTACCCAAAATTGGATTAATCGCCCCGTTCCAGTCTCCAAAAAAGATTGTCTTATTGTATGCTAGGTCAAAAAATTTCCTATTTAATCCTTTATAGACATTTTCTTGCTTGTTGTGTGGACCATATATTCCTATTAGTAAATTTTTTTGATTTTGCCAATTTATCTCGACTGCGATGTAACGTCCTGCCTCATCATTGAGGATTTCTTTGAAATTTATTCTTGAACTCACATATACAACTATGCCTCTTTTCTTCTTATTTGGGACAGAAACAAATTCTTTACCTAATTTTTTATTTCGAATTAGATGAATTTTTGATAGTTGTACTCGAATTTCCTGTAGACATACCACATCGAGTTTTTTCTTTTCTATATAATGAAATATCTTTTTTCTTTTTTGGGGGGGTAACAATTCCTTTAACATTCCAGGAAAAGATCTTCAGATCCATTCCTTACAATTACCGGTTAATCTGTTTGTTAGTTCTTTTCTTCTTCTGGATCTTCTCTGTCTTCATTATCTGTCTCATATCCAGTTGCTTCTTCCTCCTTATCTTCCTCTCGTTCTGAGACATGCTTATGGTTTGTATCAGATTGTATTCCTTCTTTTCCTTCTTCTTCTTCTTGGGGCTTTCGTTTCCATTGATCTTTCCCATATCTCTTCATAAAGATCTTTGCTTCCTGGATCGTATTGATTTTGAACTGTTTCTCTTTAAATCAGAAGCTAAGACCCTCCAGTTTTCCCCAACGATATAATATATTTTGGTGCTTTAAAAAAGTCGTTAGAAATTTATATTTGTTTCTCTTCCTCAAGATTCTTGGTGGTATGTCTTTGTATATATGAATTTTCATTTTGTCAATTGTAAGGTCAGCTTCTGAACTTCTTTGAGTTATTTCTTCTCTAGTTTTCTTTCAAATCAGATGTACCATAATATCTCATGGCAGTTTTCTTTCTTTAGCAATTCTTGATTCAATTCTGTACATTTTATCAATTTCCCATTCCATTTTTTCACAGGATATATTTAAATACTCAGCTAAGGGTGGAATCAGCCTTTCATACAAATTTTCCTCTTTCTGTTCAGTCAAGCCTCTTATTCTTAAACAATTCTCTCTTAACTTCAGGTGAGATAAAGCTTTTTCATCCAGAAGACATTCTTGCTGTCGTGTCAAGTTTTCTATACTTTCTTCTGCCTCTTTCGTTTTGGTTTCTAATGTTGTCAAGTGGTTTTTGGTAGTCTTTAAATCTTCTTGTAGTCCTCCCAAAGCAGTTTTAATTCCTTTTAATTCGAAACAGTGATATTTTAATGGCCCAACCAAAAATGCACAACATACAGTGTGCAAGTTTTCAAAGCTCATTTGATTCTTCCTCAAAGGTAATAAAAATCACACAGAGGAAATAAAAAATGACAATGCTAGAGTCACAGGCCTATATTTTGTCAGGTTGGATCTCAAGGTACATTACTTTTTCTGGTGTTAATAGAGCTGAAATTATATTGTCCGGATTTTCCAACTCCTTCTCTCCCAGTGCCCAAGGCAGGGAGTGACCTCTGCTTGTACTGATATCCCTCTAGACCAGTGGTTCTCAACCTTCCTAATGCCGTGACCCTTTAATACAGTTCCTCATGTTGTGGTGACCCCCAACCATAAAATTATTTATTTAATTATTTATTATTTACAATGCCACCCCCCACCAGCAAAGGCCACCTCGCCGGCCAGGAACGGGGCAGGCTGGCAGGGAGGGAAAGAGGAGCCGTGCTTCTCCCCAGTTCTGCTTCGCTCTCTTTTCCACTGGGGAGGGCAGTGTGGGAAAAGTTTCCAGAGTGTCGACTCTGGCCGGGGGGGAGGAATCCCAGTGCCTTTGTCTTTTGCGCTGGGCGCAGCTCACCCCCCTGGAAAAGCGCCGCCTTTCGCCCCCCTGGTCCTTCCACAGCGCCCCCTCTGTGGCGAGTGGGACAGGGGCCGTGGTGAGGAGGGGGCCTGCCCCCGTGCTGCCACCACCACCCCCAAGCTGGCCCATCAGACAGGAGGTTCTCCCAGTAGCGGAGAAGGGGAGTGATTTCAGTTCCTTCTGAACAGGGGGCAGGAGGACACGAGCTCATGGCTCGTGCTTGCGCACCACCACCGAGGAGGGAATGGAGCCTAAGACCATCGGAAATATGTATTTTCCAATGGTCTTAGGCGACCCCTGTGAAAGGGTCGTTCGACCCCCCCAAAGGGGTCGCGACCCACAGGTTGAGAACCACTGCTCTAGACCATCTTACTACAACAAAAACAACATCTTGACAAAATATAGTCCAGTGACTTTAACACTGTAATCCCTCCTTTCAGAATCTGGGGAAATAGATCTCAGCACCTGAGAAACAGATTTGCAACTGAGGCTGCATAACCCTAACCCACTAGTTTACCAACATCCCTTTGATAAACAGTGTTTCCAATGGCACTGTCCCAGTTTCAGAGATTAATATCTTCCATGGGGCAAAGTAGAGAGAGGCAAGAGAAGCAGATTCCATCATTCCTCTCAAGTTGGTGCCTTTGACCCTGCTCAAGTGTAACTAGTGGCAGCTATTCTACAAGGCTGCAGAGCAGAAGACAAAAAAAATAAAAATAAAAACAGGGGTAGTCTATCACCTCTGCTGGGAGATCAGCAGTTTTTCACTCTCTCACAAAGCCACTTATTAGTCAGCACCATAAATCATAAAGTCAGCATCAGTCATGTCCTGCTGTATTTAGAACAGGTGACCAATGCAACCCAGAGTTACTCCTGCACAGTGGAGCAGGATGTGGCTATTCAAGGCCTGAAGCCAGCCCTGATGAGAGTCTATGATAACTACAAAACAGATTAATTTGCCGTAACAGAGTACACCACCCCCTGCATTGTAGATAATGCAAAACATGGAAATGCATGAAGGACAAAAACACATTCAAGCACGCCATTCTTTTTCTAGATTCTTCTGGTATCTTCCTTCCACCAGACAACCTTGAAGGATAGCACAACAGAGGCTAAAGAAACTTTTTTTTAAAATAGAGTCAAAAAAATCTGGTCTTCAAGAATTATTACCAAAACCATATGTTTGCCTTGTTTATTCTACAGCAATCTAAGCCCTGGGGCACATGCCTCTGCTTGTTCAGGCAATGCTCAGAATACCAGCTCGAAAAGCTATGGAAAAATAGAACAAGTGAAGAATGTGTATTTAAAAATAAAAAGTCAAGACACACTGTAAATCAACTTCTATCTTCTCCCAGTTCTGAGGTCAAAAGACAGATTCTTATTATCTGCTCTGTTTCATTGCTCAGTGAAATAAACAGAATTTTTTTTTTTTTAAAGTCACTTATTAGCAGCCTGCTGTTGATGACAAGGTGACTCCAGAGGCTCTCATTGAAGTCAACTTGATGGCAGTTAACAACAACCTGAACTGTTTCTATCCCAGCTGTGATAAGAAATGTGTCTTCCAGACCTGGTACCTGAGCCTGCTTTTCTCTTCCTCTCTTCTCATCCTTGCTATTTATATGTTGTGCTTTTTAGATTTTAAGCACACATGCAGAGAGTGTCTTACTTGTGATCTCTACACATTAAAATGCAATTGCTTATTTGAAAGTGGTTTACATAAAAATGCCTTTCTTTAAAACACCCACTTCTTAAGTTCTTTGGTCAAGACACCTCGTAAACCTGTTACAATATGCAGTTTAGATCAAGGTGGGCAACTATGGTGGGTCCAAAGACCAGTTTTCTGTCACTGAGATACTCTTGCAACTAAACACAGAGACCATTTCCACACTGGACTGTTATAGCACTATTATTCCACTTGCAACATTCTATGGAATCCTGGGGTTTGCTGTTTCGGGAGGGGCCGGGCACCCCTCCCGAAACTGCAAACCCCAGGATTCCATAGGATGTTGCAAGTGGAATAAAAGTGCTATAACAGTCCAGTGTGGAACGGGTCAGAGTGTCCCAAATGCTAAAGAACAGCATCAACAAAACAGAGATGGCTGAAAGTCTTGTTCTCATTTTGGAGGGGAAAATGTTTTTTTTTTTCCCCCAAAGGACAAATTCACCTTTTACCAGAAAAAGAGCAGTCCAGAGTCCTCATGCACAGAGTGTGTGCATGTGAGAGCTTCAAAATAAGGCTTTGGGGCTTCATGCAGTCCAAAGACTGCACTCTGCCTACCTCCAGTTTAGATAGTTAAAGCAAATAAAGTACAAGGATTAATGCTGCTGAGTCTCACTGGGTCCTGGGCTCCTCCTGTGACACAGACTTTTAGAGAAGACTTGTCATGCTAGCTTCAAACAATATTGACCTACTTCAAACACTATTGACCTACAAGATCCGGGTCCCTTCCAGAATGACAAGGGCATCTCCTGTGAGTGCTCACGGAAGGTATCTTCACCTAATCAACCCTCTCTCTCCATTCTTCGTATGCTTCAAGTGACTCTACCGTGGAGGCTCATTTGATCCTCAAGTTTTTGAGGGGAGACACAGAAAGGCTGCCAGACAGAAGGGAAAGTTAGCTTTCACCAAGCTCCCTTCAACCAGCTTTGGCAATCCACCTTCCTTCTCAATCCCATGTGTGACAATTCGCTTACGTTCAGGAAGGTCTTCCTCAATGCAGTTCACATTCTTGGCTGATTAAATGCACTAACTGTCATGTCAAAAGCTTTACATGTAACTTGGATTCCGGTTTTTAATCAGTAAATGTTATCCTTACTGCAAGCTCCAAACATTTATCTCAGCAAATGTTAACTCAAATTTACAGCTGCATTAATATAAGCCCTTTCCGCATGAGGCTGGTGAATCGGTTTGCGCGTTTCTTACTGGATTTTCTGGGCTCAAAACAAGGCAGACTTTCCCCCATTTCCTTCTGCACAGCTACTGCATATGTTCCATTCTGATTCGGGGGAGTGCGAGTTCATGAATCCACGCTGCCTACGCCGTGGCCACTCCCGCTACTCCTGTCACCCTGCCCTGTCGGCTGTGATTGGCCCTTTTTTTTTTTTTGGCATGGTTTAGTATGTCATTGCGTACGTGTGTACATGCGTAAGTCCATACTATCCCCTGGCCCCTCCCGTGAGCCCTCCCCTGACCACCAATTCACATTGGTGCGAATGTACGTGTTTGCACAACTGTGAAAGTACGAATTGGATCAATCTGGAAAATTGGAAAACCGATTTCTTCCAGTTTTCAAATAGTGCACTTTACCACCACATGGGGGCATATTTAATCAGAATTACATGCAGAATGAAGGTAAATAAACTGAACCTAGTCCACTCCAGGGTGCAGAAGATCTCTGTGGCAAGATACATTGGCCCGCCTTAATAACCATGTGCGGAAAGGGCCATAGTCCCTTATTTTTATTTGTTTTTCCATTGTGAAGAATAGGACAATATCGTTACGCATCTGATGCACACATGAACTTCTGAACCAGTATATACTGCAAGGACTCAAGAGGTGACAGACCATTTCTAGGCGGTCTGGATGTAGTATTAAGGATAATTCAAAGGCGATTTGGTATTGTAGAATTTAAATGTCAGTCCCCTATTTCTACTCTTTTAGTGTGAGTGATGGAAGTACTCCATTCTGGAAAATGGCATACTGAAATTTTAGACTGTCAGTTCAGAGAAGTTTCTAGAGTCCCTGGTGGTCTAGAGACTCAATTGGCATAGTCCAATATCAGTTTTAGGTTAAAAACTGAGTAATATATTAAAAATAATTTTTATATATACATATATATATATATATATATAAAAATCTTATATAAAACAAATTTATTTAAATCCCAGGCCAAACCTGAATATGTTCATTTATACATCATGCTCTTCAAACCACAGGATGGTTTGTAAAAAAATGTTATCAATCACATTTTAAGAGAAAAATAGGAGTCCCAAAAGACTTTAAAACCTAGTCTAAAGCAGTACATAGAACTCAGAACTTTACAACAGAGACATACTTAGTCTAAGGGCCCTTCTGTACTACACAGTTATAGTGTTATTATTCCACTTTCAACATCCTATGGAATCCTGGGGTTTGCAGTTTAGGGGGCAGTATTTAGAATTCTCAGCCAGAGAGCTCTTTGGCCTCAATAAACTACAAGCCCCAGAATTCCATAGGATGCTGAAAGTGAAATAATAGCACTCTTAACAGTGTAGTGCAGAAAGGCCTCAGGCCTGGAGAAACTAAGAACCATGCTACTGGACCTGCACAGAACTGGGAAATCAGGAGCCCATTTCAGCCTCCTGAAGCAGCTCCCATTAATTTGTGTAGGATGTAGGCCTCCCATACTTGATGAAATAGGCAGGCAGACACACAAGTGCGTTATAAAAAAAAAGGAAAATTTTCTTTGTCCCTTTACCCTGTTTACCGCCTCCCCACATAACTTTGCCACCAGGCGGCTTTGTCCCAGCGCTCTCTTGTGGAAAAGTAATTCCCTCACCTGTCTCCAGTGCTTTTGGAAGTAGCTGAGCTAAAATTTCCAGGAAGGCCCCCCACAAGCTGCAGGCCTCCTGCCTTGGCCACTGGAAGGCCACAGGACTGTGGCAGCGCCGTGCCCTCCCTCTTTCCCCCTCCATGCTGCCAATATCAGCTCTTCTTGAGCAGCCACATTGCAGAGAGCCCAGACGGAAAGGGGTCTGATATAGGTTGCAGTCCTATGCCTATTTACCTGGAGCTTTGGCTGACTGAAACATTAAAACAAAATCCATTTCTGCACCTGACTGTTATAGTGCTATTATTCCACTTTCAACATCCATGCAAACCCTACGGCCATTTCCGCGCTAGACTGTTATAGCACTATTATTCTACTTTCAACATCCTATGGAATCCTGGAGTTTCGGCCCCTCTCTAAACTGCGAACCCTGGGATTCCATAGGCTGTTGAAAGTGGAATAATAGTGGTATAATAGTCTTGTGCAGAAATGGCCATAGGGTTTGCGTGGATATTGAAAGTGGAATAATAGCACAATAATAGTCTAGCGTGGAAATGGCCAAGGCTGCAATGAACCCTATTGATCACTGCTACAATTTCTAGTGGCAAAGCACGCAACAATTTTTGTGTATTTCCAAATCATTTCCAACTTAAAGCAACCCTAGGGCTAGCCTATCATGGGGGTTTCTGGAGGGGGCTGAGAGTGTGTGACACACCCAAGGTCACCCAGTGGGGTTTCCATGGTCCAGTGGGGAATCTAAACCCTGGTTTCCAGGGTCGTAGTCCAACACTCACCAAACCACTACACCTCACTGCCTCTCACGTAACTATACACGTTTCAATAGATAACAGCGCATGCATGTTTCCATAAAAATACAGACCCTCGTGCTGCATTATTTACTGCACGTGCTGCCAGTATCTATAGTAAAAACAACAGCAGCCGCCGCCCTTGCAACAGATACCTCTTCTTCCTCAGAGGGAAGCAGGCACAGGGTTCAATCCTATGGTTACTACCTCCTAGTACAGACTCATTGGAGCAACTGATGCATAAAAACTCAAAACGTGTATAACCAATGGGTTTACTCCAGCTAAGACCACCGATAAGATTTAGGATACCCGATCCCATTCCTCTTTCAGAAGAAAGAGACGTCGACCTATGACAACAACCGCTCCATTTCCGCACGGGTCTGTTATCGCGCGATGGTTCCACTTTCAACCTCAAACTGCAAACCCCAGGATTCCATAGGAGGTTGAAAGTGGAACCATCGCGCGATAACAGACCCGTGCGGAAATGGCCTCCCAAGCAAGCACGCCGCCCCGTCGGAAAATCTAGAAACTGCTCGCAATTTTTTTTCACCAGCTCTCACCCTATTGGTTCCATGCCTCCGCCATGGAGTTTTCTGATTGGTGGAGCCGGACAGAGGGGCGCGTTAAAACTACGGCGGGCGGGGAAGGAACGGCTTAGCTAAGGTCCACGTGACGACGCCCGGGGGCCCTTAGCTCGCCTGGCCGTCCAATCAGCGTCGAGTTGTTGGATTCAAATTGCACGGGGCGCTGGGGGCGTCAGTTAGCCGCCGCTGGGCCAGCGCTGTTCCTGAGGTGGAGCCGGCGGTTTCGTTGGGACCCGAGGCGTCGGAGGCCGCTCTCGCCGTCTTCCTCACCATGGCCCACAAACAGATCTATTATTCGGACAAATACTTCGACGAGAACTACGAGTACCGGTGCGAGGGACGGCGGAGGGGGAAGGAAGTGGTTATTTGGGGTTTCTTATGGGGGGCGTGGAGCCGGGGTTGTCGCTCGCGTCGGTTGTTGTTCCCCAAGTTATTCTTCTCCCTTTCCTTTCGTGCTTCTCATTTCCCCCCCTTGCTTTCGCCGCGTCCCTCAGAGAAGGACGCGCCCTTTTCCCGCTCCGTGTTTCGCCTTCTTCCCGCCCAGTTAAAGGCCGGGGGAGTCTCTGGCGGCCGCGAGAAGCGACGCCTTGGAAACAAAGGGCTGCCGGAGTGTTGGGTGAGGCTGCCTCCGAGGCCGGCGGAAGTCTGGGAAAGAGCCTGAGCAAACCACGCACCCGGCGCCGACTTTTCGATCCCCCTCCATAAGCCATGGGTTTGGGGTTCTGATTTTTTGCATAGGAACCACCATTGAAAGGACGGAGAGGCTACAGGAACAAAGCACCAGTTGCCTCTTAATTTCTTAATCACATTTACCCTGAGTGTGAAGTCTTTATTTATTTATTTATTTGTTTGTTTGTATCCCGCCTCTCCATATGGATCGAGGTGGAGAACAACTTACAAATAGCATGTATTTCGAAACATTTCTATACATGCCCCCAACAAACTGTGTACTCCATTTGCCATTGGCCTGTCGGGGAGTTAGGGCCCAAATACCCAAAGGGATCCAGATCCTCTCTGGTCTTGGAAGCGAAGCAGGGTCAGCCCTGATCAGTCTGGGATGGGAGACGAACTAGGAAGGAATTGGCAAGACCAACTCTGAATCCTCCTTGACAGAGCAATTAATTAATTAATTAATGTAATTAATGTAAGTAAAATTAATGGAGTAGCCATAAGTCGACAAGCGACTTGGAGGCGCCTACACATATATACAGAGGAGTGGAAATTGGGGGGCCGGGAGGTTGTGGACAGTGGGACCCCGTGGGTGAATGAATTGAGGATGTGGTGACCCAGTACTGTATAAGGCCAGCGCTGCTAATAAACTTTTCATATGTAGGTTGAGACCCTCTGTGTGTGAACTCCATATTTTTGAGCTCTGTATGCTCTGGTGACATTGTTATCTTGATCCTGTTCAACGAAATGCCATTTTAAAAGCTGCAAATAATCTACCCAGATCTTTCAAAGTGTGGGTTAAATAAATTAAATGTTGTTGAATGAAGGCATGCAAGTTGCAGTTTATAAACTTGATACAATAGGCTTTATTTATGCACCAAAGAGTGTGTTTTGTTTATTTAAAGAAGTCCAAAGCATTAGTACTCATTATTGCAGTGTTTTGCCAATCACTGCATTGTCAGTACTGTAGATTAAACATAAGGATACTTTTAAAAGGGAAGAACTTGAAACGATATTATTAAGAGTGTCCTCCTTTCCCTGAATGCTATAGAGCTGTGTATGATGCTTTACTCTTGACAATTTTACAGAATGGTGTGGCTGTGTTAGCATAAGTTAACGTCGTTTCTGTCTCTGGTAGGCATGTGATGCTGCCAAGAGAGCTCTCAAAACAAGTACCAAAAACTCATCTAATGACTGAAGAAGAATGGAGAAGACTTGGTGTTCAGCAGAGCCTTGGCTGGGTCCACTACATGATTCATGAACCAGGTAAAAGGCAACAACTGTACTGAGGAAAAGGGTGGAAATTATCTGTTAGCAAAGATGTAGGAGAAGCACAGGTAATGCTGATTTGCCTAGCTGATAATTAAACTTAAAATGTTAAATTTTAGTTGGTTATACTAACTATAGACAATTGAATTGTTTTTCTTTTCTTTACAGAACCACACATCCTCCTTTTCAGAAGACCACTTCCAAAAGGCCAGCAGAAATAACTTCTCTCAACTTCTGCAATCTTGTGTAAAAATGTATATATGTTGGTAGTATTCAGTGAATACTTGAGAATGTACAAATACGTCATTATCTGTGCATGAGCTGTATTATTCACAGCAACAGAGCTCAGTAAAGTGCAAACGAAGTAGGCTGCTATGGTCTTTAACTGTTAACAAGTGCCTATTTGATCTTGTCTATTTTGTTCAATAAAGTTTACAACTTAACATGTAATGAATGTGTTGAGAGAAAGTCTTCAAATATGTCTTTTGTTCTTAGTAATACTCTCTCCAACTGTTGGAACAATACTTTCGGTGACTTTTCAACTGTTGAAGTAGGTCTTGAGAAATAAATCTGTTTTTAACATTGGATCTTTGTATGTATTCATGGCATTGATTTACTTTTACCCATATAGCCTGTGTATAAGAAAAGATGATTGTTGTAACAAAATTAGATGTTGAAGGGATATTCCAGTGGTGCACTGACTAGCCTAAAGTAAAGCGCTCATTGAGTGCTCTGACTCATTTGAGCAACAGCATGTGGTAGAACTATCACATGGATATGCTGTTTTTTCCCCTAGGGTATGCACCTAGCAAGACACAGTGGCAAGGGGTGGGAGAGAGATACGACAAACTGAAGACATAACACACACTAGAGACTTGAGATAGTTAGAATCTTTGAACTCTAAAAATTAAATTTCATCTTTTGCTTTCTTCCATCTTCCAAAGTGAAAGATTTCTGCCAAGGACAGAATCTGTGTGACCACACTGGAAGGAAGAGCTTGCCATGTTGGCTACCACAGCAATACATAGTACTGGCTAGGATGGAGTAAGCTGCAAGTTTAAAAGGGTTTTTTTCTCTGCATCTGAGGCATTAAATTCAGCACAAGATGGAGCAGGAAAAGGATCTGTATGTTGTGCAAGGGGGTACTGTCTGCCTGACTCCTGTCTCTAACATCCAGGGTAAGTGACATTTGGGTGATTTAAGGTTGTAATCCTATGCATATTGGAAGGAGTAAATTACTTCCATTTAGTTCAGTGGGATTTACTCCTCTGTGGACTAATACTGTAAAGGCTACAGTACACACAAGACCGTAAAAACTAAGATGTTTCTTTAGCTACTACCAAGAAGCATCTTAGTTTAACACAGTCTGGTGCTTGCAGGGCAATGCCAATGTCCCCCATTTTTGTTCCAGCATAATTTTCGAATGGAACTAGTGAGGGGATGTTTGTAGTCCAAGGCATCTGCATGGGAAGAAAGTGCTTGGGAATCCTTGCTTTGCTATGTCTTGTATTTTACTGCTTTTCCAAGGTGCAATATCAGGACTGGCCATTGGAGAGAGCTAGAGAGTTTTTTCCTGTATTTGCAATGGTGTAGAAATATGTCAATATAAAGAGAATAGAGCCCCTATTAATTCCTCCCTCTGGCCATCTCTTCTCCATCATGTTGGCCTGTATTTTTAATGGGGAGCCATGGAAACTAATTCATTTGAAATGTGCTGGGAGAGAACTCTATGAATGCCATGAAGGACTAAAAGGATGAATAAATTCTAAAGCAAATCAGGCTGGAGCTCTCACTAGATAGCAAAGTGTGAATAAACAAAGTTTGGGTGTGGGATTACATGACATTGCAAAAGATGATAATCCTAGGTAAAGTGAAAGGCAGTAAGAAAAGAGGAAAACTGCATTACAGGTATGAATCAAGGAAGTCACAGCCCTGATTTTGTGAGACCTGAGCAGGGCAACTGACAACCACAGCTTATGGAAGTCTTGTGCATAGGGTCACTGTCAAAGAAGGCAAGTAACAATGATAGCCATGGTAGTCTGTTTCAGGTGAACAGAAAAATCTTAGGGCACCTTTAGGATGAGCATGTATTCTATCATGAGCTTTCATGGATTATATTCTGTCTCCAAATACCTCAAAGCATTTTAGTGTAATTCACACTGATAATTCCAGGAACTGTGTAACAATTAAGTCATGTTCATAGCCCATAAGTCTTGGGTGGAGGGAGGAAAAGAGGACTTACCTGGAAAAAGAGACTCGAACTTTTACCTTCACATTCTAAAATTTTCATACAGAAATATAACAAATCATTGGCATTCCAGAAAGCAAAGGAAAAGGAATGTTTGTTTTTTTGTTCAAAATTTCTGTTCCCTGGTACAATTTGAGCAAATATTACAACAGTCAAGGAATGATTTTCTACCTTGTATTGCAACAGATCATTTATCTCACAAGGGTGATGTGCCTTTCTTCATCAGATTCTCAGTAAATAGTAAGAGACACTATGGTTTAGTGATTGGGTTGATGGGCCAGTTAGGCTGACCTGCCTCATGGGGTTCTTGGGAGGATAAAGGGTAGAGAAGGAGGCTCAATAGAGGCAAGATTCTGTTAACTGTCATCAAGTTGACTTTGACTTACGGTGACCCTATGGATGAGAGACCTCTGAGTCACCCTTTCTTTAACCACCTGGTCAGGACTTGCAGATTCACAGATGTGTCTTCCTTGACTAGTATTCATTTGTAATGCAGTCTTCCTCTTTCCTAACACCTACCTTATCAAGCATTATTGTTTTCCCTAGTGAATAATGTCTTATACGGCAAAAGTATGATAGCCTTGGTTTAGTCATCTTGGCTTCTCAGGAGAGTTCAGGCTTGATTTGCTCTAGGACCCGTTTGTTTGTCTTTTTAGCAGTCAAGGATATTCACAGAACTCTTCTCCAGCATCATATTTTGAATGCATTGATTTTCTTCCTATCAGCTTTCTTCACTGTCCAGCATTCACAGCCATACATAGAAATTGAAAACATGATGGCATAGACAATCCAAATTTTAATGTTCAGTGATATATTTTTACACTTCAAGATCTTGTCTTGTAGAGCCCAGTGAAATCTAGCTGCAATAGTATTGAATTAATGCGAGTTAAAAGAAAATACTTACAGACATTTCTTATCTGCCCCACTTGCTCCCCTATACACCTTCCTTCCTCAGTGCTGTCTCAATGTTTTGAAGTAACCACATGAACAGAAAGGTAAGAAATCATTTCCCACATAGAAGCTTCTAGAAGCACTGCTTTTCCTCAATAGTTCAGATAAATCTCACTGGCCCTTAGTGGTTGACCTTACTGACAATGGAGTTAGCATCAAGAATACAAATTTTAGTTAGACAAAGCAGTAGTGTAGGAGGTGGTGGGTCATAATACAGTATCCACTAAAATGCAGACACCAAATGGGTCAGCAACATTTTGACTTCTGAAGGCAGAAAAATAAACTGGAAGGCATTAAGGTTCACAGAACAGATCTCTGACAGCAGTAGAGAGTCCAAAAGTGCTTCTCACAGGAGATTTTTATTTTTTTAGCCTGAATCTATGGGGTTATTCACCCCTTTAGTTATTCTTACCCTTAAATCTGAAAGTTGCATTTTTAGAAGTAATATGCCACAACAACAGCTACTTTTTCTCCATCTGAACTCTAAGTGGTACACCATTTGTTGGCCAGTTCAGCCACAGAGCTGCAAAGGTTTTTGCCTTTTTTTTTTGGGAGGGGTGGTCTTTGAGGGGTGGCACACATTTACTCACTCACTCCTGGAGGTGTATGGTAGGAGCAACAGAAGAAAACACTGTACAGGACACTAAAATCCAACCCAGGCGGAAAACCTGCTCCAACTCTTACTCGTGGTGGTTAAAGAAATGTAGTGTGAATGCTTCCCTTCCGTTTCCATTTTATAAAGTTTGGTTGTGTGATAATAGGGAAGCTGAATAAATTGAAGGTGCCACGCTGCTGCCTGCTGTCTGCTCTAACAACCTAGCAGCACCAAGGGATGGTGCACAAAGGGGTCAGCTAGTTCCCTGCAATCTTCCCCTGGTTGGGGGAAAAGGAGACCATGGCCATTTCCGCACTACAGTGTTAACCTGCTGCTATTCCACTATCAATGCCCTGTGGAATTCTGGGGTTTGTAGTTTACTGAGACCAAAGAGCTCTTTGGCTGAGAATTTGAAGTGCCCTTCCCTAAACTACAAACCCCAGAATTCAATAGGAGATTGATAGTGGAATAGCAGCACTTTAACACTGTAGTGCGGAAATGGCCCATGTGTCTGACTTGGAAGCCTGAAGGGTGGGAAAACAGGAAGCCTATCACTAGGCCTGAACATGGGTCGACTTTAGCACTCTATACAACAGGAGTAGACAAACAATTCCTCTCCTGCTATCCTTATTAAATATTTCTAAAATAAAGGCATAAACTCCCAACAGTCTCAGCCCATCTAGCTGTGGATGTCGAGGGACGGGGTTACAGTTCATCTTGAGAAGACCACAGGCTCTTTTTTTTTTTTAAGTAGAAGTCTGCAGACCACTTAGACCTGGAGATTTCAAAGTGCTTTACAGTATTATTTTTAAAAACATAAAACACAAGTTTGCATTATTCGTTAAAACAGATGCTATCGCTTAAAGCAAAGCTGCCCAAACTCCCCACTCCAAAAAAGACAACCCACTTCTGGGTGGGGGAAAGCAGAGGCAAGAGCTTCCCGCCCACGGTTCTCTCGTTACATGCCCCAACCCCGCCCGAGGTCGGTCTCTCCGGAAAACCAAGGCCATTTCTGCACTAAACTGTTACAGTGCTATTCCACTTTCAACATCCTATGGAACCCTAGGCTTTGCAGTTTAGGGAGGGGCCTCAACACCCCAGGATTCCATAGGATTTTGAAAGTGGAATAATAGCACTACAACAGCCTAGTGCGGAAATTTTCCAAGCTGAGCAGGCCGCCCCACCTTCCCCGTTGGCAAACAAGCCTCACAACTTCCTACCCCCTGAGAAACAGACGGACTAGGCCTTTCGGCCAACCAACTTCCCTTTCCTTCCCAAGGATTCTCTCTTCGCCGCGGGTGCCATGGCGACCGTCACGTGGCCGGGATGCCCCCGCTGATTGGCGGCGTCCTCTTAGAAAAACTCGCGTCGCTCTCTCGACGGCTTTTGTGCGCGCCGGCGAGGGCTGGTGGAGAAGGCGGGGCAGGGTGGAAGTGGCCGTTAGCGGGGTGGTTGACCTTTTCTCGCCCTCCCTTTAAAAAAAAAAAAGACTCCCCCCGCCCCGCCATGTCTTCAGAGCGGGAAGCGGGTAGCGAGGTAAGAGCCGGGGAAGCGGCGGTGAGGCCGGGTCTGTGGAGAAATAAACGGTCAAGAGCAACTCTTCAAACCTCCTCGCGCGCCCGCCGTTTGTTATATAACCGGCAGAGAGCAACTCAGAGAGAGGTCTTGGGAGGGAGAAAGAAGGAAGGAGGGAGTTTGCAGTGTAGTCCTGTTGCAGCCTTTCTTCTTCTAAGTACAGTACATGGCTGGTGCCAGCTCGGAAGGGAAGCCCCTCGCCGCATGTGGTGGGGGGAGAAGTCCAGAACGGTCCCCCAACCTTCCCGGGAAAAGGTGCCCGTTTTTCTTCTCAGAAGAAAAGGGGAGGCAGTGAGTCAGAAATAACAAAAGCATAAGCAAAACCTCGAAGCGGAACTCAGAAAAGCGATATGATATATATGATATGCACTAGCTTGCCTCGAACAGGCGATTACACGGCTTCTCAATGCCCGTGAAGAACTCTGGAGTCGAACGGTGTTGTGCATGTTGTATGTTATATTAAACTAGTTCTCTTAGCAGTAGTTTGGAGTCTTGCCCCTTTTTGCTGTTCCATTTCTAATAGGTCTGCCATTTCCTTTGCTCTCTGGAGGTTATTTTCAGTTGCGCTTTGAGGTGGCTGGCAAAGAGTTCAACAGGTGATGCTTTTCTCAACATGGAAGCACATGTTTGGTCTGTCGAATTTCTGCCTGTTGCACAGCTGGGAACTCTGTTGTGTGATCTGTTAGGAAGTAACTGTCTGGGATTGCAGTGGACATGTTCTGGGTATCCTCATCTTACCTCTTCCACAATACTGTGAAACAAGCTATTATTCCTTGCTATGGAATAAATTCATTGGCTTGTTGTTTTTGTAGTAGTTGAGTAGTTTGAGAAGCAACTAATTTCAGAAATGCCGCAGTATTTGGGTACCAGTACCTGGCTTCCAGTTTAGATTTGCTTTTGAAGGCCTGTGAACATACCAACTGTGAAAGGGGAACTATAATTGGGAGCAGGGAAAGGTCTGAAGCGCCATCTCTGCTGCTGCTTGTCTCCTTTCAGTCATGTAACGTGTATTAGCTGTCTTACTGTGGCATGAGTTTTCAAAGGTCATAGTTCACTTCCTCAGGTGATGTCTTCTGATGTAATAGGCTTATGCCAAGGAAATCTTGTGCCCAGTCAAGCCCATTAACTCTTTAAGATAGTAATTTTTTTCTTATTCGGGATATATGTTCCCCATATAATGAAGTGAGGCAAAGTACTGTTTTACCTCACTCTGTACATGGAAGGTAAGGTTATCCTTGGCTACTTGTCATGATAGTTATGTGTTATGTTCAGTGCCAGAAGCAGTGTATTTCTCAGTGCTAGTTATTCGGAAACAGCAGTGGCCTGCACTGTGTTCGTGTCCAGCTTTCAGGCTTCCCCTAGTCAGCTGAATGCTGCTGTGTGAATAGAACTGGAGACCAGATACCTTTTGGCCTGGTACAGTGTTACTTTTCTTGTACTGTTACTGAATTTGACAGATTATAAATATCACCCGACTGTATCTAAACTATGGCATTTGAAAGCTAGCTAATTGACCATGTTACATTGATTACAGAGTAGCTTTAAAGATTTTCTTGTTCTTAATAAAGTGAATTATTAGAATGAGTAGTGTCCTCTATTTTAACACATTTCAGCAATGCCACAGTCATACCTGAAATAAGCTATATTTGTAGACTGGTTTTGTAGATTCAGTCTTAATCTGGTCATGCTTATTAGATATTTGGAGAAGGTGATCTTACATTGATGGAGAAGTTTTGTCTCCCAATAAAGCTTTTGTTATGGTTTATTGAAATGAATTGAAACTAGTAGTAGTTAACTATCTCTTGTTTGTTTCTTGTGTGTATGTTTAAGGAGAGGTAAGGTAAAGCGTAGTTTTACTCCAGTAGGTACATAAATTTCATGTCATAGGACTACATGTGAATGTGGCAGATGTAGATGTCTGATTTCTTAGAGCATACTGAAAGACAAGCTAAGAGTTTAGACTTTAGTTTATAATACAGAAAGAAGTCACTCTGCCATAGAAGAGGTAATGGTTGGAAAAACAGAAAAACCATGCAACAAACTTTAGGTATTACCATATCTGACTAAAGATGGGAGTGGCATCAAAGAGAAACACATGTTCACGGATTTGTTTTGCTTTATACCCTCTGGCTGCAGGTAACACTAAACCTGAAAACTTTGGCTTGTCGATTACAAATGGCATGCATGATGCCCTGATTGCTCCTGTTTTCAGCAGGATTGGCTAAACAATCCATGGACGAGTTCTTACATAGACGGGGACTTAGCTATGACAACATAACTTCATCATCATAGCAACAGCTCCTGATGAGATCCCCAAAAACCCACATTAGAAGCTGGCAGCACCACCAACATGAGGATTTCCAAGATGCGCACTGAAGAAGCATCCAGCCCTCTCACAGCAGCAAGGCACTTTGTGACAGGCAGCCACAGGGGCCCCTGCAGTGTCTTCTTGTAACTGGGTGTTGCAAAGTGTTTCACTGTGGGAAGACTGCTGGATGTTTCTTCATTCATGCCCCATCCCCAGTTCCTTGGAAATCCTTATGTTGGCAGTGCTTCTTGACTTCTGCGGTCCATTTTGATGGGCACTCTCATTTGTTGATGGGTGCAGTAACGGCAGATGTGAATTCAAAAATTGACGATATCCTAAGTTTGGATTATGCCATAGTAAATGCTGAACAAGATGCTAACCCATAATCTTTGCATACTCTCTCTTTTTGGCATGTCATCTTGGGCAGTAGCTCTCCTCTGGTTTGTTTCTCTCACAACAAGTGGAGAAACAAACTCTGGAATCTTTTTTCTGGTTTGCTGAGAGAAACAGCTGATAGAAGAAAATGCCCAAATTTTGATGACATGTTAAACATGAATCAAAATTCCATAGTGGATTAGCTGCTCCCACTTTAAGTAGGAACATAACTGATAAGCCACAGCTGCTGCTCTTCTGACTTCTGTTTTGTGAATGAAGAATCTTAATTTTTTATCCTAGAAGAGTAACCATGATAACCTTGCACTCAAATCATTTTGTGTTGCCCTTGTTACAAAACTCTTAAAATTATACAGAGATTCCGATATACTTTGAGCTATGTGCTGAAAAGTAAGTCTTGATGTTAGAAAAATGTAGTGGTCTGTCTATTAAGGAGATTCTAGTTTCAAGCAAAACTGGTGTACCTCTTAATAGTTTTATGAAAAGATATACTTGTTATTGTTCCATTAAATGTCCACATTTGTGTAGTCAAGGTAAGATTGTTAAAATTCAGACCAATCATTTCTTTGCAAATGGATGAACTGCAGAAAAAGTTTCCTGTTGTGTTTCTTATATATATATATATACAACCACCAGAGGGTGTCTGATAAACAGGTGTTTGACTATCTGCTGAATGCTGTCTCATCCTGATAGTTTCTTACTGTGAAAAGATCCATACAGCTGACATAGATGTAGCTCACCATTAACTAGGATTAGTGTATTGAGTATATGTACTAGCATTGCTATGCTCCTTTGTTCTTATTCACATGTGCCTTTACTCCAGTTTGGTGTTACAGTTGAATGTCATTAACTCTAACATTTAGAATTCAGAAGCCAAACAAAGGTAAGTTGAGGAGAAGAGCATTCCTTGCATGAGAATGGCAAAGATTTGAGTAAATAGGGAGTATGTGATTCAAAGCTGCTTTTCAGTCTCTTGATCAGTGACTAGTAACTGTGGCCCTTTTGATGTTGGTCTGCAGTTTCCATGATCCCTTGTCATTGGATGTGCTGGTTGTGGCTGCTAGATGCTTCAATCCAACAACTTCTAAAAGACACAGTGGCTCACCTCTTTTCTTAGTCATGTTAAGTAAGCTGTAAATAACTATCTGTAATTAAGCTAAGTATCATGTATTCAGTGTAAATAGCCTTTTTGTAGCAGTTAATTGTCAACAGTTTTTTCTTACTAATGAAAAGTAGACAGGAAACCAGTTTCTGCAGTGCATGCATTGTTCCTAGATAAACTATGCTTAAGAATGTCAGTTTGCTTGAGCATCCAAATTCTATAGTGTTCTGTTACAGAGTTAATCTCTTTAGATTTCTTTCAGTAAAGCAGAACAAGACATCAGCTTTTCCTTCTTGTGACCATTGTGTTCACATAGATTCAGTATTTCACTTTATTTTGGTTAATCTCAAAAGTGCATGTAGCCAAAACCCCTTTTGTTTCTCAGGGCATCAAGTTATCAGCAGAGGTCAAACCGTTTGTCCCCAAATATGCGGCGGTAACTGTGGCATGGTCAGAACCCTCAGAAGCATGTGTCTTTCCTAGATATTATACTACATGCTACCCATTTGTTCAGGATCCATCAGTGGATAAGTATGTACCCTTCTACGTCTCATTTCTTGGGGGACTGTTAACTTCTCAAAAGTCTTGAATTTAGGTTCTTTCGCTATTTAGCAAGCTGTTTTTAATTGATAATAAATTGGCATGCCCATTCAATATCTTAGAACACAGCATGGACCTCACCTTCCACAAGACAGAGGATAATGTCATCTTCTGTCAAATAACTGTTAATCATCTATTAAAGCCATATGTCTAATCTTTGCATTTGTTGATAAACGTTTCATCAGACTTGGTGGGGAGATTGGTGTTTGAGGGGTTGGATTTTGTTTTTTTCTCCTCTAGCACCTTACTGTTTTAATAATCAAATGTCAGGAGTAATTCAGAATTTTAATTTTTTTGCATGTTTAAATACCCATAGTTGTGCAGTATGTGGGCTTCTTCTCAGAGAAAGAATGGGATTTTGTTTCTAATGAGGATGAGTAGAATATTGACTTCCCAAATAAATTATATCAAGTATAGAAAAAGTCTCCAAGAAGTGGAAGAAAGAGCTGGAGTGTGATTGATTATAATAATGTTGAACTTTATGGTGGGAAGTGGATGTTTGTCTATTTGTAAATGAGATTTGTTCTTTTTGTAAAAGTCCCAGCCCCACCATAGGTTCTGTAACTTGTATTCCTAGTAGGCATATCTTCATGTCCTGTAGTTTTATTAACTCTGATAGAATAGCAAAGTATTATCTAAAGCTATAAGAGTGTTTGGTTTGGAATTAAGTATGTGCTGAGCATGATACTCTGAACTGTATGTGAATAAACTGCTACCTGTAGACGGTACCATTCTATGTGCTGTTGCACCATTGTTGATATGATATAACTTTGATGGAGAGGAGCTGGTAACACTGGTAGTAAAAATGCTTCCAGAGAGAAGTTCTGTTGTATTCATCCTTTTTCTTTTGAAAAGGTATAGTTTACCATTTATTATCAAAGGCAAAATCCTACGTTTTAAAGTCATCTTGAAAGGAAAACGGAGATCTTCAGTCCTTGTACTACTTTATTTGTAACAGAATTGCCACTTAAATCCCTGCCACCTAAAAACGTCTGGCACCTCAGCATTTTATGATGCTAAATTCTGTGTTGGATCAGCATTTGAATACTAGCATTATGAAGTAGAAGTGTTTTTTAGCCCTGGTATACATGTGGTAAATTTAAAGTTTCATTTCTCTTTTAATCTCTTCTCCTTATTTTCTTAATAGTTATAGCTTGGTAATAAAAAAAGTTACACATCCTTGATTTCATGCATGCCTTTTTGGTTTAATCAGATTTAGGCCCCATATTTTGAACAGTCACTTTATGATTTACATGCTTAGCCAGATACACCGATTGACTTATTAAGAGTTGCTTAAAGCTTAAATTATAGTTTGCTTTTAACTTGTGATCTGTTTCTTGAGAATGCTTTGTTTCTTAAGTTACTTGTAACATTTGAAACAAAAAGCTAAAACAAACCACTTAGATTGTCATATTCAATAGAAATATTTTCAAGCAAGCTTTTTTTGCAGGGAGGTTCTTGTGGGGAGAGGGGAGCATTGCCATGTTTGAATGCATTGTCCCAGTAAACAACAATGTATTTATTTTAGACACCAGATCTATACTCAAGATGTGCCCTGGGATTCTACATCCTCTCTTCCCCATTATGTATCTCAAAATGTTGTGGGATGTAGTTCAATTGGGGAATACACCAGTTCTCCTTATACACCTGAGGCCACACCAAATTTATATACAGTTACCAACTTCCAGTGTGAGAACAACAGCACCAGGCTCCTCAGGTCTTCCAGACAAGACAGAAACTATGCCAAACAAACTTCTGTCATCAGAAAAGAGGCAGCATATCATCCTAGGGTAAGCGATTACTTTAATGATAATGTTGATCTTTTTGTGCCTATGCTTTTAGCAACAGAATCTGGTTTGAAATATTAGGCTGGTTCAGAGTATTCCACTTTCAGAGCATAGGATATTCTTTTTCAGCCTTTGGTTTTCCAGGATCAGTTATTCCATATTTTGTTGGTCCCTGCCATTCCATGTGGTTACTAGAGGCATGTTTAGAACCAATCCAAGCTGTGTAGTTTGTCTAGCTTCTGTGGCCTTTTATGTAGATGGGTAGGATGACCCTGTGCTCTTAAGCTAAATATAGCTAATTTTAAGCTGATGCTGTAAAGCTGAAATGGCATTTTCGTTAACACAATTCTGTGAAATATTCATGACCTGGTTTTGTGCTCACCATGAATACCTTTAGGGTTCAGATCTGTCTTCTTGGACAGTTGTAGGAACCATAGGTCCAATGTGCTTGAAAACCTACTTCTGAGGCCTTGTCCTTACCAAAATGGTCAGTTATATGCTGAGCCCTTGTCTCAGAGAGCACAGTAACATGTTATCTTGAACAAAGCCAGAGAAGAACCCAGATCTTATCGGGGGCAGGCAATAGCTTGACCACACCACATTTAACTAAAAGAGCTCATGGAAAATTACCCAGAGGATCCTGGGCATTTATGCTGGTGATTTGGATTATTCTGAATTTTCTTGTTACTGCTATTAGAGCTTTGAAAGATACAAAAAATTCCCACATGTAAGAAATACTCTTTTTGCATTTGCAGAAGAACCATCAGCTGTTAAAAGTCTAATTGTCAACTGAAATTGTAGTATGATGGACTTTAATACAATACTTTTGGACTAAACAGTAAACAGTTCAGATAGGTACTCAGAAAAAGAGTTATTTTCTTTGTTTTTTTTTACAGAGACGACCCAAAGACCTTGAACCCAAATTGGAGAGTAAAAGATTTGATGGAAATGATTGTTCTAACAGGTCAACAGAGAGTTCATCTTATACTGCTCTGTATGATAGAAATCCTATTAAATCAGGTATATTGAAATTATTGTTTATTTGATATTCTGCAGGTGATTTAAGCAGCCTTTTGCAGTTACAAAAAAAGGCAGAGTATGTACTGTGATAATTTTGAGATAATGTATGTAGTTAGATTACTCTTTGAATCATTGTTTTGAGTGCCTCTATAATTGACTGGCAAAGTGGACTTTTTCTGTTAGAAACAGGTCATAACTGCTTGCTTTGATTTCATTAGAGGGTTCGTTTACATGAAGTAATTATGCACTATTTCTTTGTGTTTATTTTTAAGCATTCTGAAAACATCTGTATTTAAAGTACATTTAAAGTACATTTGCTAACTACACTAAGAAGATGTTTTTAAGTGTCCTCAGAGATGAAGCTGAAAAATACCTTGAAATCATAGCTTTAAAAGGGCATGGGTATACATTTCACTATCTAGACAGACTTCAAAAAGCAAGAGGAAAAGCTGAAAAGAAGCCAATGAGTGTAGATCATATACCATCAACAAGTAATATTGACCTTTGAGGTAGGGATAGGAAAGAGAATGGACTTGGAGCAGAAGTGGGGTAAAATGGAGTGACTGAAACCTTGAACAAAAGCACTCTGCTGTGCAGCATTTTTGTGCACATCCCTACCTGCATCCATTATCCATCACAAATAATAGAACCTTTTGCAGATCACAGAGAAAGTGTCCTAATTTGAACAAATTCATTTTTTCAGATAGGCCAATTAAAGCAGTGAGCGGGAAATTCAAACAATTTCAGAACAATGAGTGTCTTCCAGAACCTGCCTTTGAAGTTACTCTCTCAGATTTCCCAAAATTTCAAAGTGGGAGAAGTAGTAATCTTCTGGATCTTCAGAAACATGCATGGGGACCGTTGGGTTCAGCTGAAGGAGATAAACTGTCTCAGAAACCTTCAGAGAAATCAGAAGTTTCAGCTTTGGTGACCAAAGAGGTTAGTACTTGATGACTTTTGGAATACTGAGCAGTGTTATGTTTGTATGAAATTCATGTTCTGATCAGTGTAATAGCATGATCTGTGTGCATGCATGAACCCTCAAGTAATTTCCAACTTACAGTGATTCTAAGGTGCATGGACTTTTCTTGGCAAAACTTGTTGAGAGGGAGTTTGCCAATGTCTTCCTGTGAAGCTGGGGAATGTCACTTGCCCAAGGTCACTGAGGGGGCTTCCATGACTGAGTAGGGGTTTGAACCCTCCTCTCCAGAGTCCTAGTCCAACACTAAAACCACTGTACCATGGCTGGTTCTCAGCACTATGTGTAGCATTAGAAAAGTACTTAAGATTAGTCAGTTTATTTCGTCTGTTGTGTCAGATTCTGTCCCATGTTAGATCAAGTATGTAACAATTTCTGGCTATTCATTCAGATTTTTCCTGAGATTATTTACCCCAGTAGGTTTTTTTTTATCTTAGAGTGAAAGTTTTCTATCATTTTGGAGATAAATTTTATTTATAATAACAGATTAATGTTTTGACAGCTTCTTTTTAAATTATTGTAAGCATCCTTGAATCCCATTTGGGAGTAAGACAGGTTATAAATTCCATCAGTCAATAAATCATAAATCTTGTATAATACAAGATTATACTTATATCTACTTATATTGTAGGTATAGAGGCAACAATAGGAATAGGAATAGGAAATCAATAGGAATAGGAAATCAATAGGAAATAACTTTAAGGTAGGTAAGATTAAATAAATGGATAATAAAAATAACTTAAATTTTCTTATTTTAACCTTTATCTTTTTGGCATGCTGATGTAATTTTTGTGCGAGGCAACTTTTTGATATTTTCCCAGTGATTGTCGTAGTTGTCAGGGTGTTCAGAGGATGAGTGCGGTGTGTGACCAAGGAAAGTTTTTTCAAAGTGGATGGAGAGGTGAGGTAAGGTCACCTTGGGAGCACAGCTTCAAGGGATTGTTTTGGCTAGCCTGCCTCGCAAGGTCTTACCTCATCAGAGAGCATCCAACATGAGGAGGTTGTTTGCTATTGGATCACCCCACATGTACCTGGGTGCATTGGATCAACCCATATGTACCTGGGTGTGGTTAAGCCCTTAAAAAGGCTTAGGAGTAACACTGTAACTTGCTGTAGGTTATTCTGCCTTTGGTCATACTGCTGTAGGGTTTTTTTGTGCTGCCTCTGGTCTTTCTGTATGTCTGTCTTCTGTACTGCTATTTCGTGCCTGAATGTTTTTTTGCTTCTAGGCTTGCTGCCAGAAACCCTAATGCTTATCTGGTGCTGAGTTGAATAAACAGCATTGGCAGCTGATGGCAGTTGGGCACTACTTCCTTATCTGCACTCTGCACATGCTCTGAGGCACATACCTCACATTATCCTGACAGTAGTTGCAACGTAGTGAGATCAGTGTGTCTTTATTCTGTCATGTATAATTATTATTCGTTTACTTATTGCTTATGTCACCTTCAGCTTAATTTTTGATGGATAGCATGGTGTATATAAATTGTCATGTTTTGTACTAAACACTGCAGTATTCACTCTAGGATGAAGAATCACTGAAAAAGAATTTCCCCACAAGACCTTTAAGTTCTTCACCTGATCCTAGAGGTAAGTGCTATCTGTTGTAGTAGATCTTGGGTTACAGTTTATGCTTCACCCTATCCATTTAAGGTTTAAACTGTTGGTTTGTGCTCTAATCTTCACTTCAATGATATGCATGTTTGATTTATTTTGTTTAAGATATTTATTTCCTCTCAGCCTTCCAAGGTAATACAGAACAGATGAAAACAGATAAAACAATTCAGAACAATATTTAAAACCTAGTTCTGTAGAAGACAAAATTAAATAGCCCCTAAATCCAGTTTTAATTTAGGAACAAAAGATCATACAAAACAACTGCAGTCATAGCTGCCTGCCAGAATTTTGAAAGAGGTGGAGCTGTCCAGAATTCCCTTGAGAGATAATTCCATGACTGAGTTTGCTACAGAGAAAGCCCTGTCTTGTGTACTCACCAACTTAACCTCTTCACTTTAAAAGTGCAGAGAATAGTCATTCTTCTTACTTGATGAACAATAAATCCTTTTTGGTGTTAGAGTGATTAGTTGGAAGTAGTATAAATATGCCCTTGGTTGTTGGTGATCTGTTTCTCATACATATCTTGATCCCATGTCTTGTTTCTAGAATTCAGTACGTAAGACAAGTACATAAAAGCAAGGCCAATTTTCAGTCACTGAGATGCTTGGAACTTACTGTGTTGTGTGCCGTCATGTCATTTTTGACTTACAGTGACCCTAATATGAACCTATCATGGGGTTTTTGTGACAGAATTTCCTCAGAGGAGGACCTTCTTTTGAGGCTGAGAGTGTGTGACTCACCCCAGGTCACCCAGTGCATTTCCATGGCCAAGAAGGGATTCAAACCCTGGTCTTCTGTGTCATAATCTGACACTTAAACCACTATACCACACTGGGTCTCAGATATTGTATACCCCAGTGATTTTTCAAACTTTGATCGTCCACCCCCTTTGGACTTCATCTTCCAGAAGCCCAAGCCAGCGTAACCAGTGATCTGGATTCTGGAGCTGAAGTCCAGAATATCTGGACCAGGAAGCACTGGTATGCCCATGTCATATGCAGTACCTAAGAATGTCTACTTATTTTGAATGGGAAAAGTCAGCATTATTTCTCAAGATATTTACTGTAGTGAGAAGTGAGCCATGTGAAAATTTGACACAGCCTTCCTGAGGATACATTAGATTTAATAGTTGAGCATTTTCATAAAATCTGAGTTGTGTGTTCTGTCAATTATCAGTTCCTCAGGTATGTCTAGGTTTTTTTACTGAGACACCCATGTCATGTACCACTGTGATGCCACAAACTCCGAAGAGAGTTGTTTCAACTCTAGCTGCAGTTTCTACCATGAACCATTATGGAAGTAAAGGAAAGCAAGGTGTTCCTGAAGATTGTAAGGTAGGAAGGTTGTCTTCCAAGTCATTTTAAGACTATTGTCCTACTGTTGTCTTTTGGAATGGCAGTTAATCCCTCAATTTTGCACTCAATTCTCAAATGACCTAATGCAAAAACAAACAAATAAAAAAAACAACTGGAGGGAGTAGATGGCAGATTTTAAAGATAGAAAGAACCAACATGAGAGTGGTGCTTTAATCTTGGGTAAGAAACCTATTTTCTTGAGCTCATTTATTTTTCTCTCTCGCCATGATGCTTTTCTTGTTCTGCTTTCTTCAGTCTGCCTTCTTCTTGTTCATCTTTTTCCACTTTGTTAGTTCTTCTGTGGATAAACTTTCTTACTGCTTTGCTCCCTTTTATCTTCTGTGCATAATGAATTCTTGAATTCCTGCCCTTGTTAGCGTTCTTTTATTCTTTTGCCCTAGACTGAGGCGGAACTTTGGACTGCTGAGGTCCTCAGAGGTTTTGTTGCAGCCCTCCTACTCTTTGACATACCAAGCCCCCATTTAAAAAAACAAAAACAGAGTCAGCTGCTTTTTTGCAACTGCCATGCACCTTTAGGCATCCCAGCCCCACCCCATTAAAAAATGAAGAGACAGCCCACTGCTGCTCCTAGGGGTCTCCAGGACTAGTGGATTAAGTTCAAGCATTCACCAGCCCCCAAAATAAACAAAATAAAGCCAGAAGTCGCAGTCTCCTGTTGTGACTTTTCACCCAATTTTGTGCCTTAGAAACCTCTCTGTATAGGCTTGTATAGCAATATTGATGCTTGCCCTCTCTCCATATGTTCAGCTGTCCTAGATATGCCAGCATCTTTTGTTCTGTTCTATACTCTAAACCTCTTACCTCCTCATACTATGTAACTTTGATATAAACGTCATTTTTGGTTCTAGCTTGGAAACATTTTATTTTTTCTCTTGTTTACCCGAGCATTTATGAACATTGTTTTATTCAGTGTCTCAGCTGAGTCTGCTTTTCTGTTTGGAATGATTTCTTGCTTGCTAAAACACTATCTCTTCACCAATCATTTTGGTGATGGTTGGCTTAATACCTTTAGGGTTTGACTGATGTATGCTTGCTGATGTTCTTTTCTGTTTCTGTTAAAGGTAATCTTCATTGTCCCCTCTCTCAACTGGGGTTTTCTCCTCTCAAACTTCCTTCTCGTAGGGCCATTATTTGTTGTTTAAACATTGTTGTATTTATGTGATAACCTACAGGCTCTTCTTTTTACTTCTCTTCTGTCTTTATTATCTGTGTCTGCTTGTCTCATACCTCTGTTTGTTTTGCTGCTATTTCTGATTGAAAGGCTTTTTTGTTGTTATCTCAGATTTATCTGAAAGTGAGCTGTTGGCCTGTACTTCTGGGTCTATGTCTTTCCCCCTTTCTCTCAGTTATGTCCTCTGTTTAGCTTCTGATTTTCCTTCTTCCTGGTACATAATTGTGATATGGTCTCCTCCTTATTTATTCAAGCTACTACAAAAATGTGACATTCCCAGGATGGCTGAATATTATTAAAAATTGTCTTCTTCCATCACTCAAATAAAACATTTCCATTCCTCCATTCTCATTTCACAATAATAATTCTCTGTTTTGATTGTTGCTTCTCCGTTCTTACCCTTGCTGTCCATTAGTTTCTTGACCTTGTTCTGGCAACATTCCTCTTTCCACTTTCTATTTCCTTTTCAGATTAAGTGATTACTTTGGCCAGGATCCAACAATATACATCTGCTGATAGATGAAGCTCTATCAGCAATCCAGGAGGAGACAGTTCTGCTTCACAAGCTTTCAGTGGAACTCTGTTCTTCTCTGTCCTCTGCTGTCCCACGATCATCTGAAGTTTTGGCTCTGGAGTTAGTTTTGTGTAATTATAAAGTACTGATGGTGCTCAGGGATTGAGCTGGGTTTAGGGAAGTCACATTGTTCTGGATCCTCTGGCAGAACAAAGCATTTCTGTTATCAGATGTGCACTGTTGGATCCTGACCCTTTTTCTTTAAGATCTCTTCGCTTTCTGTTTTCTTTTTAGATCACTTCTATCTCCATTAGTTGTTTCATTATCTTTATTGTTACTTTCTTACCATAGCAGATGTAATCCAACTGTGTTTTACCTTTCTTTTGCTGCTCCTTTTCCTTGGAACCTCTTCCTTCTTGATATCTGTATTTCTTCCTTACAGTTATTCAGACAACATTTAGAAACAAGCCATAAACATTAATCTCTACCTCCTCCTTTGCTGAATCTGTGTGTCCTTTCCTTTTCCTAATGGCCTTGTATTGCTTAGCTCTCTAGCTAGGAAGAGTACATGCAAGTTTTGTAATTTGGCTTTTCAACAACTTTACTTTTAATTTTTTTTAAAATAGTAAATTTAAGCAGTGTTCCTAAATGAGTGTTAAGAGTGTGTGTGTGCATGCATAAAATCTACATAGTGGCCAATTTTGTAACATTTGTGTGGCCTAGTTGATTTATTTTGACTATAAAATGTGAAAGACAGTACTATCTTTATTTTTTGAGGAGTTTGCTACATCAGTGTGTTTTGAAGTCAGATAAACTGCTATCACTGAAACATAAGTCTCTTTCACGCTGCATAATTATAGCACTTTCATACCATTGTAACTGCCTTGACTGCATCCTGTAGAATCCTGGAATTTGTATTTTCACAAGACAGTAGAGTAGCAGGTGGGCAAGGTGTTGGCCCGTAGGGCTGTTTTTGTGGCTGGCTGGGTCCTAAGGAGTAAAAAAAAAGAAATTCTCAGAAAAGACCAAAATGACCTCTAGGAGGTACAGAGAGCATCTCCACATATTTGGTACCACCTAGACTCTCACAGGAGGCAAAATGAAATTTTCCAAAATTTTTCAAAAAAAAATTTTTTTTTTTTGCTTCAGAATATCCCAAAATGCCTTCTAGGGGCCCAGGAAGGCCCCAGAACATGCCACCTTGTCCCATAGATGGTGTTTGGAGGCATTTTTTCCCTTTTTGTGGGAATAGATGTGGCTTTCCAAGGTCTCCTAGAGGGCTATCACAGCCCCTTAGTCTTCCACAGTTGCCCACCCGTGCAGCAGAGGCTCACCTTAGAGCTACAGATTCCAGGAGCCTGTAAGATGGGTCTGTGGAAGTTGAGGAAGTGACCATATTTACAGATAATTTTTTTCTTTCTGTACCTGCATCTTAATTCCTTCATGACTCTGATGTTTCCTTTTTTTTTAATTAATTTTTATTAAAAATTTTAATGAAAAAACAATTTAAAAAACCCTCCCTGCTTCCCAGACATCAGTTTTCCCGGTTGAATCTGAGTTTAACATTCCATTCCATATAAACGTTCTGTTCCGTACATTATCTCCATTTTATAACAATCGTGCACTATTACTTTTAGCTTATATGTAACTATTTACAATTTATCTTTTACCACCTCATTTTGTATTCCTCCTTTCTCACAGCCTTTCTTTCTTTCCCCCTATTTCATTCTTTTATCCAGTTCAATACCTCTCGCCATTCTCTTTTAAAGCCCTGGATTGGCTTATTTTTAAGTGAAAAAGTTAGCTTTTCTGTCGCTACCATATCCAGGACTTTGAATTTCCATTCTCTTATATCAGTATATTTTCTTTCTTTCCAATGTTGAGCATAAGTCAGTCTTGCTGCAGTTATTATATATAACAGTGTCTTTTGATGAGATCTTATTTCTCTTTGTTGCCCTAACATATTCAACAAATAAAACTCTGGCTTCATTTCAAAGTTAAAAACCATACATTCTTTGAATTTCATCATGAATTCCAAAACTTTTTTGCTATTTTACAGGTCCACCACATATGAAAAAAAGATCCCTCTTTCTCATCACATTTCCAACATTTTCCGTTCCCATTTCTTATTTTTTTCAGTTTTACAGGCGTCACGTACCATCTATATAACATTTTATAAAAATTTTCTCTTAAATTCAAACTTGGTGTAAATTTTACATCTGTCTTCCATGCCCTCACCCATTTTATCCAACTCAGTTGGATGTCCTGTCTTTTGAGCCCATCTAACCGTGTTATTTTCAACAGTTTCTGGTTCCATCTCTCTTTGTAACAATATTTTGTAAAATCTGGAAATGTTTCTTTTTCTGGTCCCGTTTCATCAATACATCCAGGTTGTTTTCATTTCTTTCAAACCCGTATAATTTTTGATCCATTTTAAATCTCTATTTTATTTGTCTCCATGGGAACCAGTTAATTTCACGGCCTTGCTCTTTTAATTCCTCTTCTATACTCATTCTTAACTTTGTACCATCCTTTTTCAATAGCTCTTGATATGTCAATAATTTTCCCTGCTTTGTTGGAGCAATATTAAATGCTTCTTGGGGTGAGGTCCACATCGGAAGTCCTCTATAAAATTTGTGTTTTATTTGTATCCACACTTTCAATAGAGACTTTTGGATACAATGATTGTTAAAGGCTTTATTCGCCTTTACTTTATCATAGCATAAGTATCCGTGCCAACCAAATCTATTTTCTGTCCCTTCAACTTCTTTTATTGTTGTGTTCTCTACTTGAATCCAATCTTTAATTGTTTCTAAGCAGCTTGATAATATATTTTCAATGATGGCACATCAAAACCTCCTCTCTCCTTTGCGTCTTGTAATGTTTTAAATCTTATTCTTGGTTTCTTGCCTTGCTTGATAAACTTCTGTAGCCTTTTCCCCATTCTTTAAAGATCTTTTCTTCTCCTATTATGGCAAATTTTGGAACAGGAACATTGGCTTAGGCAATAGAGACATTTTAAAAGCATTTATTCTTCCTAAGAGATAAATTCATATTTGTCCATTTTTCTTTGAATCTCCTTCCATGTCTTCTCATAATTGTTATCAAATAATTCTTGATTTTTATTTGTTATATTTATTCCTAAATATTTTCTTTTCTTTACTATTTTGATATCTCTTGCTCTTAATAGTTAATGTGTTTTAGGGGTTTTTAGATGGGTTGGTGGGTGGGGAGGATGGGTTATGTTTTAATTGCTTTTAATGTATTTGATGCACTGTTGTGGTACCGCCTCGATCCGTCAGGAGAGGCGGGATATTATTATTATTATTATTTATTATCCTGATCGAAATTTTCTTCTCTTTTTGATATATTTAATGTCATCATCTTCGTTTTTTCTTTATTTATCTTATATCCTGCTATTTGTCCATATTTTTGCAGGATTTCCTTCAACCTCTGTACTGAATCTTGTGGTTTCTCCAGAAATATTATTACATCATCTGCAAAGGCTTTGTACTTTATCTCCTTCCTTTTTGTTTTTAATCCTTTTATTTGAGGATCTTCATTTATTACTAGCAGTAATACCTCTAAAACTGCTATAAATAATAACGGTGATAACGGGCATCCCTGCCATACCCTCTTCTTTATTTCAAAGCTTTGTGTTTTATCTCCATTTATTATTAACTTCGCTGATTGATCCCAATATACCTTCTCCAACCAATTACAAAATACTTCTCCCAGGTCATATTCTCTTAAGGTGTAATGCATAAAATTCCAGGAAACATTGTGAAATGCTTTTTCAGCATCCAATGAGATGATAGCTATCTTCTTCCCTGGATTTTTATCATAATATTCAATTGTATTTAATAAACTTCTAATATTGTTCTTCATTTTTCTGCCTGGGAGAAAATCGGTTTGTCCTTCCTGTATTTTATCCTGTATTGCATGTCTGAGTCGCTTGGCCAATATCATTGCCCATATTTTATAGTCTACATTCAACAAAGCAATTGGCCTATAATTCTTTATTTCCCTCTTATCTCTGTCTTCTTTAGGTATTACCACTATATTTGCTTCTCCCCATGACTGTGGTTTCCGTTCCTTCTCAATTTCGTGTAAAGTTGCCTGATATGGAAGTATTATTTCTTTTGTAAATCTTTTACAGTACAATGCCGTAAATCCGTCAGGTCCTGGTGCCTTATCTATTTTCAACTCTTTTATTGCCTCTTCTATTTCAACTGTTGTTGTTTTTTTATATATATAATTGTTCCTGTTTCCCTACTAATATTTTTGGAATTTTTATAGTTTTTACAAATTCCTTCCATTTTTCTTCTATTCGATGTTGAAGATTTTTTCCCTGAAATAGTTTTTCAACATATTCTTTAAATTTCTGTTTTATTTTCTCTTGCTGTGTAATTTTCTTCTTCCCATTCTTCAGTTTAGCTATTATTTCTTTCTCTCTTCTTTAACCTGTACGCAAGCCATTTCCCAGTCTTGTTTGCCTGCTCAAACTGGGTTACTTTTAGTAGTTTCATCTTCTTCTCTATTTCTTCTTGTAAATTCATCCTTATCTTTTGTTGTATTATCTTTATTTCTGCTTGTATTGATTTTTCCTCTGGATTTTCCCTACATTCTTTTTCTTTTTCTTGAAGTTTTGTTATCAATTCTTGATATTCCTGTTGCTTTTTCTTATTCTGAATTTGTCTTTTTTTGAATGAAGAAACCTCTCATCACTGCTTTGGATGCATCCCAAATCATCTTCATTTTCATATCCTTCTTTACATTTTCCATGAAGTAGTTTTTCAATGTTTCTTTTGCCTGTTGTTTCCTTTTTTTAATGTCCAGATGGAATCAAGCTGGATGTTACACGGATACAGTTCCTACCATTCCTCCTCATTGTCTATGTTGACAAGGGCTCCTGGGATTTGCGGTCCAACAGCATCTAGAGGACTGCTCTCTTCCAATATTCAGAATGTTGAAAGCATTCTACATGGAATCATATTCCCTTTCACAATGTTACTTGTGTTTGTGTACATTAATTACCTCAATCTATGAAAGCATCCCACCATGGCACTGTCTTTCTATAGTGGTGGGATTGTGTGCTCCTTTGAGGCAAGATGCTATGCAGATGGTCATGTTGGTCCTTATAGAATCCCCACATCAAAGAGGCATTTTTTGAGGAGCCAGACATATGCCAAACAGCTACTGGGCAACAGCAGTAGTGTGTGGTGACTGAGGAAGACTATTCTCTGGCTGACAAGAGGAGCAATCCACTACACATGGGTTGTATCCCTCGCACGCCAGCCGGTGCAGGAGCCATCCATGTGCCTTTTGAAAAATACCGTTAACTGCTCCCTGTCCCTCTCCGTTCAGTTCCTTTTTCTCCTGCGACCAGCTGGTTGCATTTAGGTCCCTCTTCAGTTCTTTCAACAAAAAAACGATGCTAATTGGCTGGGATAATGTCAGCGAAGGAATTGGTGCCACCAGTTTCTGCCTTGATCCGAAGCACTGCAATAACGCAGACTTCGGACAAGGAAGTAAATCAACCGGTCCAGAAACCGCTTCTCAGCGGGTCGCGGATGAGATTGTTCCAAAGGGCAAACAGCATACCATCCAGAAAACCGCTTTACAGTGGGTCACAGACAAGGTTGCCTCCAACGGAAATCAGGTTACCGTCCAGAAAACCACAACTTTGCAGGTCACAGGCGAGGAGGCTTGCAGAGCAGGGAAAGACAAGCCACAAAAAATGCCTGATGATGAACGCTCAGCGGACTTAAGGAAAATATTCCTAAGTTCTAGCAAGAGTGAAGTGGGGGAAATACGGTCAGTACCAGAAGTGTTAAGGCCCAAAAATATTAAGGTGAAGGATAAAGCAGATAAGTTAAAGAAAGGGAAGAAAACTGATAAGTCCGAAGGGAAAGGAAACTCCCAAAGGGTTCCGGTGGACCGGAGGTACTTAGCACTGATGGTTTGGGTCGCCATCTTGATTTGTGGCCTTCAACAGTGATGCAGCGTAGTTCCTCCAGGGCCTCAGAGACGTCTGAGGCAAGCGCGGGGGGTGGAGCATCGGCTCACATGGCTTTTTCAGCTCGCCCAATCAAAAGTGCTACAGTGGCTCCAGAGAGAGAGCAGGGGTCCGCCATTTCAGACTGCAGGGCATCTGAGTCAGAGGCGTAAGGCCAGGACCAGGGCCTGCCGCCAGAGGTTAAACAATTCCTTTCGGAATGGATGAGGGCAGCGCCTGCTTGGCCCAGAGAGAATGAGGCATCAGTATGTGAGTCCCAGTGGGGTCTAGGAACTGTGCCTATGCAGCATCCCAGCAGTGAATTCTTGGTAAACATGCAGCAAATGATTAGTGAGGCTGTTCGGGCTCAAGTGCAAAATGTTTTTCCGCACAGCTGCCGCCAATCAATATTAATCCAATGAATTACAATTTAAATGACACACAAAATCAGTTTCTGATATGTCACTTATTTATTTTATTTAACTCGAAAGGTTTGAATCAATTTCCTATGATTACTCCAATGAATTTACAAAGCAAACCCCCAGAACAAGTGGCTGTTGGGGATGATTTTAATCAGTCATCAACCAAAAGAAGGCAAATGGATCAGAGTGACAGGGAGATCCACATTAGGAATTTTGGCAGTGGCAAAACCAGTTCTTCAGAAAAAATTACACAGGTGGGGAAGGATTTTAGGAAGGAGAAAAGAGCACATGATGAGTTGATAGGTAGTGAGTGGAGGAGTTACAGGAGGAAAACTTAGACATGGAGGAAAAGGAATTCATCTGCTCTGATGAGGAAGAGGAGGAGCAGGTGGATTCAGATAGGTTGTTTGATGCACAGGTGTTCCATAGCACTCTGAAGAGAGTGTTACAAACATTAGGTTTGGAACTTAGCAAGGAAACAGATATTCAGAGCAATAAAGGAAATCAATTAGCTTCGGTAATTAGAAAGAAGGAGGCAAGAGGTGTAGAGCTTCCAATGCCAGAGTTTTTTAAAGAGGTAATACTGAGTGAGTGGTCTGCACAATGGTCAACTAAGAGGTTACTGACTTATTCTCAGAAGTTATACTTTTTTGTAAAGTCTGAGGTTGATTTCCTTAAGGTGTCCCCTGTGGACGCCCTAATTGCGGGATTGGTGTCGGAGGCCATTGTCCCAAGAGAGGGTGACACACAACTAAAGGTGCATGAGGCAGCATCCCTAGCTATAAAGGCTTCAGTGGCCGCCTCCATTTTTGCGCAAGCTGGAGTGCTCTGGACTCAGGATATTCTAGATAACCAGGATTTGAGTCTGCAAGAGTTAATGAAACCTGTGGATAGAGTGCAGAGGGTACTAAAATACGTAGCAGATGCTGCACATGATGCTACTGCGTTTGCAGCAAGAAATATAAATTTGTTAACAATTGCGAGGTGTTCCTTGTGGTTAAAACACTGGGAGGCGGACCAGAAGTCTCTCAATAACTTGGCCTGTGTTCTTTTTCAGGGGCAGCTCCTATTTGGGGCTAAAGCATTAGAGAAGGTCTTGGTGGAAACCAAGGAAAAGAAACAGGTAATGCCCACCTTGCAGAAGAAGAAGGTTGATAAAAGACCTTTCAAAGGTTCAAACTACTCCTTTCATGGAGGCAGATCTTTCGGATTCTCTGCAAGGGGGTCTCAGTACAGATCTGGTAGATTCCAATGGAACAGACAAGTCAGTTCGGCAGGAAATTTCAATATTCAAGACAGGGACAAGGCAGGCTTGGAAATAATTCCAAGTGAGGTAAGCCTCAGTACTGACTATCAACACCAGGCAGTGGGAGGAAGACTTCTCTTTTTCAGTCACAGATGGTCTCAAATAACATCAGATCGTTGGGTTTTACAGGTAGTGACCAGGGGTTACAAAATGCATTTCCATACAAGACCAAAAGACAGATTTCTTTGATCCCCAGAAGCAAAGGACAAAAACAAGCAGCATATAGTTCTAAATGAGATTCTACACCTACTGCAAATAGGAGCAATCGAAAGAGTCCCAAAGGATCAGGAGTTTATGGGGGTTTACTCGACATTTTTCATAGTCCCCAGACCCAATGGCAAATACAAACCAGTTTTGAATTTAAGATACCTAAATGCCTTTGTGGAGTACAGGAAGTTCAAAATGGAGACCCTACAGACAATCAAGGAAAACTTAGGGGATTATATGGCTTCCATAGACCTAAAGGAGGCTTATTTGCATATTCCCATGAGCAGGGAGGACAAAAGGTACCTGAGATTCAGTTACCAGGACAACCACTTCCAATTCAGAGCACTGCCGTTCGGTTTGGCATCGGCACCTCGGGTGTTCACGAAGGTACTGATTCCACTGGTAGCATTCCTCAGAGTTCAGGGGGTTCAGCTTTACCCTTATTTAGATGACATATTCTTGAAAGCTGCCTCAGAGATCAGGCTAAGGAGGGATGTGCAGTTAACCATTCAAATGTTGAGGAGATACGGGTTTCTTCTCAACCTCGGAAAGAGTGCGTTAAAGCCGGTCAGGGTGCTTATGCACTTGGGAGCGAGGGGAGAAAATACCTTTCCCAGGACAGGTTAGTCAAGTTGAGGCAGGAAACTGCAGAGCTGCTGACATGCAAGTCAGCAGATCTTATGCGACTGGCAAGGCTGCTAGGAATATTGGTTTCTTCAACACAGCTTGTGCAGTGGGGAAGTTGCCATGTGAAATCTCTGCAAAGGCTACTAATGCCACATCAGTCTGCAATAGCAGTAAAGAAACATTACCGACTGCCTCTGACAGCACAAGTTCGGGAGGAACTCTCCTGGTGGCTGAAGGAGAGAAAGATAGCGTCAGGGATTCCCATTCGTGTTCCCAATGTGATCCATGTAACAACGGATGCCAGTCTCAGCAGCTGGGGTGCTCACTGCGAGGGGCACTCAGTTCAAAGCATTTGGACATACCTAGACAAGCGGCACAATATAAACTACCTAGAGTTGAAAGCTGTTCGCCTAGCGCTGCAACGTTTTCAGCAGCTGGTGAAGTTTCACCATGTGAAGATCCTTCACAGACAATATGACAGCCAAAGCTTACATTTGCAAACAGGGCGGATTCATTCAGTACCTTTGGTGGCAGAATCAACCAGGTTGTTCCAGTGGGCAGAGAGAAATCTGAGCTCACTCGTGGTGGTACACGTGAAAGGAGAGACAAATGTGCAGGCGGATTATTTGAGCAGAAATTGGCTGCACCCAGGAGAATGGTCTCTCAACGTAGAGGTGTTCAACACCTTAACCACTGTTTTTGGTCAGCAACTAGTGAACTTGTTCGCTTCTGCTGGGAACGCCAAATTAGAAGATATTTTTCAATAGATGGAAGCAGAGGTGCAGAGGCAAACGATGCTCTGTCAGTGACGTGGCCGCCAGGTCTGCTCTATGCATTCCCGCCAGTACGGATCTTGCAGGGGTTCTGATGAAGATCCGCTTAGAAAAGGCAACAGTGGTTCTGATAGTGCCTTACTGGCCAAGAAGGCCATGGTTTCTGACGTTGCTGCAAATGGCTCAGGTGCCTCCATGGAAGTTACCACTAAGGGAGGACCTACTCACACAGGGGCCAGTGTGCCATCCAGGCCCCAGGTGGTTGAACCTGGCAGCATTGAAATTGAATGGAGATTTCTGATGCATCAAGGATATGCCGACAGTGTGATTTGCACCATGCTGGGCTCTAGAAGGGAAGCCACTCAGCGAATATATGATAGGACTTGGAAGGCTTTTCGGAAGTGGTGCAATAATGGGAATGTCGTGGAAAACGATGTACAGATTTCCCATATTTTACAATTACTCCAAGAAGGCTTGGATAAAGGGCTGTGCCCCAACACTTTGAAAAGACAAGTGGCGGTGCTGTTGGTTTTCCTGACAACAGATGGGGAGTCCTTCTCAAAACATCCCCATATAAAGAGGTTTCTAAGAGGTGCAACCTTTTCCAACAGTGCATAGATTTCCTACCTGGGACCTTAATCTTGTGCTCAATGCCTTGACATCGGCGCCATTTGAACCGCTGCGAGATTCTTCATTGAGGTTTCTGACTTTCAAGATGGCATTCCTGCTGGTGTTAACATCAGCCAGGAGGGTGTCAGAGTTGGCAGCACTGTCTGTTAATGAGCACTTGTGCAAATTTGAGCAGGAAAGACTGACTCTGGGTTTCGACCCCGCCTTCCTGCCAAAGTGTGTGTCAGCAACATCTCGTCCAGAGGAGATACATTTGCCAACTTTTTGCCCAAAGCCAGTGCACGCTCTGGAAAAGAAATGGCACACCTTGAATGTAAGAAGAGTAGTAAAGGTTTACATTAAAAGGACAAAGGGTTTCAGGCGGTCAGATGCCTTGCTACTGTCTTTTCAGCCAAAGACTTTAGGTCAGAGAGCCAGCAAGTCAGTTATTGCTGGGTGGATTAAGACATGCATTTACCTTTGTTATGACTATGCTAAAAAGCCTCGACCAGAGAATGTGTGGCCACATTCAACCAGATCAATGGCAACGTCTGTGGCATATGCATCGTCCTGTTATTTAGAGGATGTGTGTGGGGTAGCAGGCTGGAAAGAGTCTTCCACTTTCATTAGGCACTACATGCTGGACAAGTATAAGTGTGCGCAAGCGGCTTTCGGCCATCGGGTGCTGCAGGGAGCGCTATAGGAATGTACCCACCCAGGAAACAGCTTGGGAAGGTCCCATGTGTAGTAGATTGCTCCTCCTGTCAGCCCGAGAATGAAAAGTTGGTACTTACGTGAACGGTCATTCTGGGATGACAGGAGGAGCAATCCACGCCCACCTTTTGGGCCTAATTATTTGCAGTAGAGATCTGGGGTGGAGAGGATGAAAAAAAACCCCACAAAATGAAGGATGGAACAATGGTCTGGATGCGCTAGGAAACTGAACTGAACGAACAGGGACAAGGAGCAGGTAACGGTATTTTTCAAAAGGCACGTGGACAGCTCCTGCACCGGCTGGCGCGCAAGGGATAACAACCCATGTGCAGTGGATTGCTCCTCCTGTCATCCCGGAATGACCGTTCACGTAAGTACCAAGTCTTCAATCTTTTTATCTAACATTATTCTGCTTTAATAATCACTGCAAGTTAGTGTTTTTTTGAACTGATTTTTGTACTTTGGCTTATTGAGTAAAATGGATTCTCAGTTTGAACAAGAGGAAAGATCTGCATACTTTCCAGACTTTTTGAAGGAATTTAGGGATTTTAAACATGAAGAACTGAGGAAGCTTGGGGACTGAAAAGAATTTTTACAAACCTTCTGGAATTGGACTCTTGTGATCCCACTAAAAGCTTTTAACTTGAAAAAGAAAATAGAGAAAAATTATTTGGCCCTGGATGGATGTATTCCTGATTCATTTCTCAAAAATTGTATTGAAGGAGGACAGAGGCATACAGAAAGCTGGAAAAAGATTTGAAGCTGTTTGATCTAGAAGCTTTGATCTAGAAGAGATTCAACAAAAATATGAAGTAGAAATAAAGAGCTTTCTGGAGTTGACAAGAATGAAAGAAGGCACCTCTGCTGGACAGCATTCAGGGGGAAAACAGAAATTCATATTCATACTAGCATATGTATCTGACATTGCCTAGGATTTTATTTCTTATAGGTAATACTTGTTAAAAAGATTTGAGATCCTGTACCTCTGATTCCCCAAACTTTGTTGTCCAGTACCTGTAACTTTTCCCCATATTCCCCAATCAAATCTGTATTCAGTTATTAACAGAGAGAAGTTGGGTTCCTGAGAGAATACACTGTCTTCCTCCTTGCTGCTAGGCCTTGTCTGCATAGCAACCAGCCAGGCTCAAGAGCTCTCTGGCTGAAAATTCTCAAGGCCCCTCCCTAAACTGCAAACCTCAGGATTCCATAGAGTCTTCTTAGGCAGCCAATCATACGAGGTCTTCACCTGACACAGACAAAAAAAAATGACTTTTATATATTAGATGAGGGGAACATCTGGAAGTTGACTCAGAGCAAAGAAATGGAAAATTGTTGTCAGAAAGAAGGTGGTGGAATAATAAGTATTTTGTTAAATTTAAAAGTATGGGAAAGGTCTTTTTTGTTAAATGGTATTGACTGGGAATTGTAGCATGGATAATGATTTATTTGATGTCTAGAGATTTAAATTGAAAAGACTGGGTTATAGTGTGTGATGACAGTTGTAAGATTGTTAACATTTACAGAGAAAATGAAGAAAAAGAGAATAGATGAATATTAGGTTATTATGAATTGATAAGCTATCTGGAGATGACACTTGTAAAAAGAATTTTTTTTTAAATGAGTTTTTAATATTTGGTGATTTTCTGTCTTTTTAAAGTGAAAGAGGTAAAGAGTAAGGATATGTATAAGAAATCTTTGCATTAATTTAGAATAAATATTACTATGTAGTAACTACTAATATGGGGTAAAACTAATGTGATGAATACTGAATATATGGTTAGTTGGAAATCTTTTTATTTTATTTTAGATTAGGTTTTTTTCCCCTTTCTGTTTCTCTTTTGATTTTTTAATATACTTTCTTTTTGATGCATTTTGTAGATTAGGATGTGTTGTGGTGTTGGCGTTATTCTTTTTCTTGCCTGCTTTTTGTTATGATTATGTTTCTTGTTATATAAAAAATATTGCAAAAAAGATACAGAAAACAAAACAATGATCTATAGAAAGGAAATGTACATTCCAGTCCTCAAGAAAGGGAACATCAGCTTTTCGGTAACCATCAGCCAGCACATTGTATTATTCTTCCATGCAAGCAAAATTTACTGATACGTTCATAATTTAATGATGAAGGCTATGCATACATGGAGTGAGAAATGCTAGAAGTCCATGCAGGGTTCAGAAAAGGAGAGATACTAGGGGTCATGTTGTAAATATATGCCAGAGAATTTCAAAAGAAAATCACCCTGTGCTTTGTAAATTATAGCAGAGCCTTTGATTGTACAAATCATGAAAAACCATGAATTGCTTTGAAAGAAATAGATGTGTCACTGCATAACCTATACAAGAGGCCAGTGTAAGCTCAGAATGTGGAAAAAATAGAATGGTCTTCAGCTGACAAGGAAACCAGAGAAGGGTGTGTTTTATTACCTTATCTAATTATATTTTGTGCAAAACATGGCATATGGAAAGCTGAAGTAGACCTGGGGGAAGGAGACATGAAAACTGGAGGAAGGAATATCAGCTACTTAAGATATGCAGATGACACCATACTATCAACAGAACATAGCAAAGGCTTAGAATGTCTGTTGAGGAAAGGCAAAGTGCAAAAGCAAGATTACATCTGAGCATGAAATAAACAAATACATTTGGCCCTACACTTTCATGGCGGTTAGGGGCATAGGATCCCTGTGAAAATGGAAAAAGTGAATATTGTAAGCCCCCAAACCATATTTAACACATGCAAAAAGGTGTTTGTACTGGTGGGGTGGCTGGGCCCTGTAACATGCATTCCATCTGTTTCTTGCATGGATAGGAGGTAGGGAAGGGATGGGGGAGTGGGAGAATCAGGACACTGTTACCACGGTTATGATATGTTGGGTGAGAGCACTAGATATCCTTTTGATATCAAACTTATTTGGCCTTTATTTGACCTTTCTCTGCCACCCTACTCCACGTGTTTGCAGAGGTCCACTGGACAAGCACGTAATAGGCGCGGCCGTTAATGGTTGTACATTCCAAACCTCATTTAGGCAGGCAACTTAAGCCTCTCCGATGCTTCAGGGAACACATTCTTGCAAACCGGCCTTGCTCAGCGTGACTCTATACAAAGACGTACGGCCAAGTGCCGAGCCATTCCTTTATGTTGGGCCATTTGCATACTGGCCATACTATTGTCATCCAGCGCTAAGCTCATCATGCAAAACCTGACCTTTTCCAACACCTTTGTCCTGCTCTAAATGTCCTTTGTTCTCACCGAGCATGGCATGGCCTGTAGGTAAAATCCACCCTATAAAAGGTCCCCAAATCCAAGTCTTCCTCGGAACACTCCGGACTGCTATCCTGCCTTGCTGTCGATTTGTCCAGCGAGTTGCCCCCTTAGCAAACCACGCTGAGCTTTCTTCCCCTCAACCTCCTCTTCTCTCCAGGACTACGAGACCAGGTGTCATATTACCCATTCCCCCAAACTCTCTATTTCTATCTCTCAGTTAATTAGTGTATGTCGTGTCTTTTGTGTTGTTGTCCTCAATAAAAATATTATTTGTTACTTTAAAGCCTGTCTTACCGCTCTCTGACCTGACACTGTATACATAGGGTTAAAAGATCCCAGCTAAAGTTACCCTGCCTCTTGCTAGCTTGAGAGAGTGCTCGAATCTAATTTCCCCTATCTTGTGTTTTTATTTGGTAATTTGGGGCCCCTCCCGGGACCCCCAACATACAGGGTAACAATACCATCTTATTCCCTTCCCCTTTCTGCCTGAGCAAGTGAGCAAATATATGCTCCTATATATATGCAAGTATGTGTGTGCGCCTCCTGTTCCCATCCCACATCTCCCTGCATGAGTGAGCAAACATGCAGATGACCTGTCTCATCTCCTTCCCCCTCCCATTCAGTGACACAATCTGTAACTAATCAAATCTGCAAGTGCTTAATCTGCAAATGTGGGAAGCTGACCATAGGGACCGCAGCTGATTTGTATAACTCTTAAGTTGATGACAAAGACAACAAGATAGTCAATGGGTTTCTCTACTTTGGTTCAGTCATAAATAAGAATGGAGACTGCAGTCAAGAAATCAGAATAGGACTCAAGAAAGGCAACTATGAAAGAACTAGATAAGATCCTCAAGAGTATAATTGAAAATATATTATTGAAAATTAAAGCCAGGATTTATCATACTGTACATTTCTGATTTCTGTGTATGATTGTGAAAGCTAGACAAAGGAAGAGAATCAACATCTAAAATGTGCTGATGGAGGAGAGTTCTGTGGGCATCATAAACTGCAAAAATAACCCATAAATTTGTCTTAGACGAAATCATGCCTGAATTCTCCTTAGAAGCCAAAGTGCTCAAACTGATGCTCTTACTTTGGCTGTTTCATGAAACAACATGACTGATTAGAAAATACAATAATGCTAAAGTGAGGGACAGTAGCTGAAGAGAAAGGCTGTATTACAAGTGGATAGATTCAGTCAGGGAGCCACATCCCTGGGCAGCATAATCATAGCAGGGCTGCTTGTGACAGGGTGTCCTGGAGATCTCTCATTCATAGGGTTGGCAGAAGTCAAAATCAACTTGATGGAAATTAGCTATAGCGTGAGCACACACATCAGCCAAGAGTGTGTTTATATATCATGTCAGGGAAAGTGCTTGTTGTTTGTCAGGAAGGTCCCCTCCTGGTCAGTTTCCATATGATACGCTAGCACTCCTTTTGCATTGTAGAATATCACCTCAAGAGGTACTTATTTGGTGTTGTGAAATAAAGAGCTGCAAGACATTTGGACAAAAGGGTATAAGATACTGGGAGCTATCTTGTTATTCTCTAATTCTACAATAGAAGCATTAAAAATAAAAAGCTGCTTTTATTCTATCTTTTTATTCTATCTGTGGAAAGATCAACCTTGTTTTGAGATGGAAGCCTTTTATTACTTTGAAAGATTGAACTTGACTGTTTTAATACTGTATTAAGAATATTTTTATCCATTTTTCAACAGCCAGAAACAAAAGAGAATGCTAGTGATGGTGAACTTGAAGAAACAGCAGGGAAGAAAAAGAAGAAAAAGAGGAATAAAAAAAAAGCCAAACCAAGTAGTGAAACAGAGAACTCTTCTAACAAGAGCATCATATATCAAGAACCTCCAAGAATTGAGGTATAGATTTTGATTTTCCTGGTGATATCAAGGAATTGTAGACCAATTTGGAGTTTGTGCAAATTCAGGAATAACTGTTGCACAGGATAGGACACAATTTCTGATTTGATATTAAGGAGAGGTTAATTTGACAAACTTGAGTAAGCTGTAATGAAAAGGTCCAGCTTGATTTTATTGTATATAGCAGTTCACATGAAGTAATGAGATTCAAGATAGTGTAAGATAAATAAAAGCCTAGAACTCAGGTGTAGTAATGTGGTCTATAAATCTTGGCATGACTGTCCTTGTTTGACTAGATTGTATATAAGAGCAGATACCTCTTGTTTGTTCTGTTTGCTGTCTACTGCAGTGCCATATATAATGGTAACACTCTATTAATGATCAGAATTCATAGCATTCATTTGAGTGCCATTGTAGCAGGTACCCTTAAATGGAATCATGCTAGTTCTTTCAAACTCTTGAATCAAATACTGAAATCTATAATATTTGCTTTCTCTCCTTTTATATAATTAATTTGGATTAGTAGTACTCTCATCAATGGTTGTAAATAGTCAGAAAGCCTAGCCTACATAAAGGTTTAGTTTTTAATTCTGAATGTATACTCAAATCTCATTTTTATTTTTTTAAAAAAATACTTTCTCTTAGACTTTTTTTGCACAGACTAATTTTCAGCAAAAACATAAGCACTTTACAACATGTTCTCCTTCCAAATTGATTTGTGATAACTGTGCACAAGCTAGCCCAAAATCACCTTTTTTATTTTACTTAAATGTTTTTATTTCAGGGATAGATATTACACATATTTTTAGAGACCCATCGAAATAAGGGGATTTGAATGCTTAACTTTGGCTGGATTATGCCCTCAGATTGCTAAATTGGAATGTCTAGCATAATTATCTCTCCATAAAATTCTGGCTTGGAGTGTGCAAAATACTTCCATGTGCACATGCTATTATAGTGTAACCCTTACAATAGTCTTGGTAGGGTAGGTTAATACAAAAACTGCTATGTTGCAGAAGCGAAGAAGATTATGAGAAAAGTTTGCCTAAGTCTATTGCATGACAGAATTGAATTTCAAACCTGAGATTTCTTTTTTGTTGCTCAGAATATTTCCTCTTATGGTATACCAGCTCCAAATTTATTTTCTGTGTGCTCTGTATTTGAGAGGATCAGAATTCTAGAATAAGATGAACAGAAATCCTAGAACACTAAATAATCCCATGATGATGGAGATGGGAAACCTCTTTTATGGGGTGTGGGTATGTGTGTATAGTGTTATGCAGTACAAGCTAAGAAAATACCTTATTTTCATTTACTTAGGATGATGAGGAATTTCCAAATTTAGCAGCAGCTGCTGATAAAAACTACAAGCCAGGGAATCCAAAATTCTATTGCTCAGCACCAACTACTGGGAAGCAGAATCAGGTAAAGATTTTGTGGGGATAGAGGCTTGGTCATTCACTTTAAAACATCTGCTGAATTTTCATTCATGTTTGCTTTTTTTTTGGCAGTCATTTCACATCTAGTCCCATCACTAGATTTACTAGATTTTAAACAAGGTGATCTTTTTGAAGCATGCTGACAATTTCACTCACAAGGGAAATTTGTTTTGAATGTGAAAGAAAAGGATCCTTTTTCTTACTGTTCAGTTGCATTTGAATTTTGTGTGCGGTATTGGAAGTATGCTAGATCATACCTAGCCCCTAATTTTGAAGCTGTTACTGCTATGTGTACTTTCTTAGGAAATGGATTAGTACTGAAAGAATTGGTCTTTGCAGCAACATACTCCTTCACAATAAAGACTCACTTTCTTGAGTATAAGAGCCCCCCCCCGTTGCCCTACCCTACCCTACCATCCCATTTTGTGGGATGTGCTGTTTTCATAATTGAACATATTTATGGCTGGAAAACATGTTTGAAGGCACACTGACTAGAAGGCATGTTGCCAGGTCAAGCTGACCTCAGACACAGTCAGGTCATAAGTTCAAAGAGGATTTGGCAGGAAACCCAGATGCTAATGGGTTTATGCTGATTCTTTCCACACCTCAGGCTCCATGTACACCTGGAAACAATGGAAGGCAAAACTGCCCGGGTGAAGCACTCAAGGACCATCCCTTAATCTTGCCTTATAGAAATCTTCGCTGTATGCTCTGCCCAACCAAGACATTAAGAGATTGTCATGACTGTGATCAGTGTTTTGTCACCTAGTGTTAAGGCAACCACCCCATTCCAGACTCCTTTGTCAGTCCCTTGAGGAAAGCCATTACTGCTTTGTGTACGCAACCCCTTCAGGGTAGAAAATAGCATATATAAACCCTAGCTTTGGCAACAGCAATTGTATTAAATTGGTTATATTATGCTGTAAGTGGTGCCCCAGATTTCCATTCCTCTGTGCTACTCTCAGACACTGTCTGAGCCACTCCACTTCTTCAGCATTGGTCACTATCACCCTCTTTACCTGAATTTCTCTCCCTGTCTAACCTTTCACATCTTGCTATGGTTCTTAGAGTGTTTGATTTTCTGTGTGTTTGTTAAATTCAAATAAAATACTTTGTTTAATTTGAAACTGGAATCCTGTGTACTGTTAATACTGGTATACATAGGTGAAAAGATCCTGCCATTACCCTCCTCTCGCACACCTCCTTTGAGCTATAATTTCCCAAAATTCTAAGGAGACACTGGACCTCAAAGTCGCCGACCTCTTAAGATAACACCAGCTTTTGAGGCCTGTTAGCTGATGAGTTGCTCTTCAGATGCTTTCAAATGAAGGAGAAGTTCCATTAATTTCACTGATGTTCCACACTTTCACCAGTTCTTCTTGGCTATAGAAGCTTGCTTGGAGCTGCTCACACACATGCACTGCTTGCAAAGTGGGATGAGAGGGGAGAAGAGGCATTAAGTGGCTGCCTTTTGCAGGTGGTAATAAGTGAGCCTCTGTATGTCCTTCATGCTCCCTACAGTATGGTACATGGGTTCCACTTTTCAGCCACATTGCTCTGGTTCCTAACCTTTCAGATAAGTGGGGGAAGCCTATACAGAATCTAGAATACTGCCCTCCTTAATTGAATGAAATACTGAGCAAGAAGCCCTCCTTAATCCAACTTTCAGCTTTGCAATTTCACCAGTGTTGAGTAATATCCAGAAAGAAAAAGGTCTACAGACCAGCAGCACCTCATTGGTATGCTGGATCACAGGTAAAGACATACAGGCATTCTCTTTGTTTTTAAGAAAATTCAGAATTACGTACAAATAAGAAATTTCTTTGCGAGCAGCATCCTGTTTACATTAGAGGCTCGGCAGTTAAAGATGTAAGTCAATTTTATGTCATAAGAAAAGTTTTGGTGGTTATATCAGGTCAAAGATGTCTCTTGTGTGAATTGGAGGTGTTCCCATACATACAAGGTGGATATTTCCAGTAACTCTTCTCCCTAATGCTTTAGAGTACCTCTCTGGGAGATCAAAAGGAGCTGAAGCAACAACTGTTGTTTGTGGGAAAGCATAGGTAGAATTCCACTTGCAGTTCTTTGGGTCTAAATCTGTAAAGTTGTTTTGTAGTTGACTAGCCTAGAATTTGTTGATTCAGAGTGTATTGATTCACAGTGTGAGGTTACAAAAACATAGAATTATTACTCATTATTTTAGATCTGAGTATGAAATTGGATTAGCAGATCTTAAAAGCACCAAAATAGGAGACTCATCTGAGAGCACTTTGCACATATTTTTCTGTTTCTAATAACTCTTATATTGTATTTCTGTATTTCAAAGGGAATAACAAAAGAATCTGGGTCTGAGCTGTGTGATGGCAGCTTTCAAAATGAAAGAGCAGCTCCTAAGCCAGATGTAACATCTGGAAGAAAAACAGGAAAACAAAGTTCACCTGGTTCAGTAGAAAAAAAGAGAACACAGGTAAAGCAGTACTTTCCATGTTCTGTTGACTTGCTTGTGACCCAAATAAAGGCCTTTGAATGAATGTGTTCATGCTTTATGTGTTAGATAAAACACAGGTCATTACATTCAAAAAGAAGACACTTGTCTACTTTTCTTCCCTACAGGAGACACCAAAAAGCAGCGGGAAGAAAAGTCAGATTCCTGTGCAACTAGATTTGGGGGATATGCTAGCTGCCTTGGAACAGAAGCAACAGGCAGAAAAATCAAAACAGTCATCCAGACCTGTGGTCCTTTCAGGTACAAATTTCAAGAATGTTTTCTTTGTTTAATTTTTTCAAAGGCAATACTTGGTGGTTTATTTTTTTGTTCAGCTTTTTTTGCATTTAATACTTCCATGGGTTAAATGTTAAAAGATTCAGTGCAGTTCCTATTGGAAGCGATCAGTGCAATTCATACTGCAAGGGCCCATTAAAATTTAAGAAAACCTAACTTTTTATAGTAAAAAGAAAATTAGTTTGCTTTTTGTTGGATGGCGTAGGCAAAAAATTTTTTAAATGTCAGAGCCTAAGTGATGAATAGAACTGTTTTTGTGTGTGTTACTTTCACTCAGAGTTCTGATCTTTATTGTTTAAAGGTGAATGGTTTCCTTCAGTTCTGTTTTGTTTTTGTAATTCAGAAGATGACTGTAGTTTCAAAAGTCTACAAATGCAGGATCTCAGCAGTGTATTTTGAAAACTTTTAGAATAGAATGAAATCTGTATTACAAAGTAGCATATTTGTTTGGTGTCAAGGCTACTTCAATATGCAATGAAGTATTTATTTATGAGAAATTTGTTTGATGCCTCTTAGTCTGCTGGGTTTCACATTGTCAGTGCACAACAAATAGACAAACATTCTTTAGGAACAGATTGAAATTATATTTAAAAGCCATTTTTAAAAGCTAGTCCCCAAGACTGGTTTAAGCACTGAAGGTCACTTGGATATTTATTTCGTGACTGTTAATCTTAAAGGAGTTGTCTCAATTTATACTCATGGAAATTCTTTACCTTTGCTTTTCTAAATTGATGGAAAAGTAGTAAATAAGAGTGTTGTGTGAATTTTTCAGGTATTTACAGAATTACTGTTGTAATCTAGAAATTCAAAAGTTGGAGTGAAAACTATATGGAAGAGAGTAAAGCAGCTGTTAAATCAGCAATGGCCTTGTGGGATATTTGTATGTATTATACAACATATCCATCATAAATCACATTTAGCTCTGTTCATAATTCTGCGAAAAAGTGGGAAAGCTGAGTGATTCTTAAATGTTATTTCCATATTATGAGCCTACAGATCTGTCAAGGCTAATAGTAAGCACGTACTAGAAGACGAACAGAGAAACTGCACGGGGTAGAAGAAATCCCAAAAGAACTTGTACTGGGATTTTTTTAAAAATTGAAGTGTATTATTTTGTCATCTTTACATACTGAACTAATTGAATGAATCAAAACCAGTTATTTTTAATTAAAGTAATTTAAAGTAATTAAAGTATAGATTGTGCAAAAATACTACAGACATTTGCATTAGTGAAGTGCTTTGTAAAAATTGCCATGTTCTAAGTAAAAAAAAAAAAAGAAAAAAAATTAAAAAGCCCTAGTGAATAAGTTAGATAAACCTTTAGGTCATATGGTACATCTGGCAAGAAATACATTCTATCATAATTGCTAGGTTTTTGGTGTCACTTATAAGTTGAATTCTTCTAACTTCTGAACCATATTCCAGTCCAAAATATACTTGTGTGGAAGTAAGTCCAGCATACTTCTAGGTAAGTGAAATTTCAGACTTAAGACATGATCTTGTAACATATTTGTATTTGTTTCAGTGGGTGGTGCAGTGACATTGCCTTCAAAAGAATGTATGACTCTAACCAAAAATCAGCAGCTAAACCAAGGGAATTCTCCACATAACCCTTTGGACTCTAGTGCTCCTTTAGTCAAGAAGGGAAAGCAAAGAGAAGTTCCTAAGGCAAAGAAGCCGACATCACTCAAAAAGGTACACCGCCTATAACCATAGTGTTAACTGCTGATTCTGTATTTTATCACTACTTTATTTTATACTTATTTAATTCCAAGAAAGTATCCTCTTTTCTCACCCAAACAAGTGTTTAATCAGTATCCCAGACATTATTCTTGAATGAAACCATTCATAGCTTCTTTTTCTTTACTTTTGCAAAGTTCTTCAAATTGTTGCTTTAGGAAATATATATTAAAGAGCAGTGTAGTCTAACAAATCTTCAGGGGGGAAAAAAGAAGACCTAATTGGGAGTCAAGGTATTCCTAAATGAGAACAACCTGGAAGAGATTTGAAAAAGCTACCATGTTGTGAGCAGCACTGTGCGTTAAGTGTCCCAGTGTAACACTAGCAGTCTCCTGTAAACAGCCTTAGTTTGCCCTCAGAAGAAAGAGACTATCATCAATATAGTTGGCTAAAGAGGTCTTTTTTCATAAAGGGCTCCAGGCCAAGAGGCAATTCATAACTTGCATGCTCATCCAGAGGTGTATAGTTGTTGTTGCTAGGTAACCAGATGGATGATGGGAGTTTCACATTCTTAAAATGTTGCCAGTTTTTCTGTCCTCCTCCATAGAAATGTTAGACTATAAAGGTTGTAAAATCAGTAAACTTGGACCGACTAACATTTGAAAGATGGTTAACTTCATTTGGGAAACTACATTGTGACAATGTTTTTTGTTTAAGATCATTTTGAAGGAGAGAGAACAACGGAAGCAGCAGCACCTCTTAGAACAGATGGCGGTACCCAAGGATAGTGATCCTGTTCAGAATGCAGAATCTACTGCCGAGAGTCAGGCACATTCTGAAGACACCAGAGCAGGTATAATCAGAATCGGAGTGCTGCAGGCTTCTGCCTCTGGGCAGATAAAGTGTTTTAGGAAAAACACTGTCAAAGAGTTATTGCAGAGTGTTTCCTTGGATACAGTTGTTATACTGTGGAATCAGATGTTAGAAGTGTATCTTCTGTTAAAACTTACACAAGGGCCTTGTTTGAACAACTCCATCTGCAAGTCACATTTGTTGTTCTCTTTGCAAATAAAGTTTTCACTTCTGAACCTTTTGTATACATGCAAGAAATCAGAGTCAGGGAATGAATGGATAGGCTGTTTGGACACAGTCATGCCTTTTTTTCCCTGCTTGTCTAGTCTGCTTATGGATTAGATGTATTTTGTACTCTTCATTACAGATTGATTTAGAAGTAGGGCTGCTTCAAATATTACTGTTAAACAGTATGGGGTTTAGAAACAATGTGATGTGTTCCAGTTTCCAGCCAGATTAATAATAGACACGGGTTAGTTCACTGGATTGCAAACCCCAAAGTGTTGTGCCTGATAGGGGAGGCTCCCTTTGTCAAGCTGTGAACCCTCCAGTACATAGAGAGTCCAAAGATCTCTGAATCAGCTAGATCGGGACCTGTAAGATGTTCATTCGGGAACAGAATGGCTGTTGCTGTTCCCAAGGCTTTGGATGCCGTTGCACACTTTGGAGGAGCCTGGGGGATGCCCTCTATGGACATTGCATTAGCTCCAGGCTGAACCTCTTCCATTATGAACTTTTGATTTTATTAGCTCTGCTGGAATAAGAAATGCAAGAAGCCCTTGTTTGCAACAGTTGAATCTTCTTTCCTATGGTTTAAATGTTTTCGCATTGACAGAGAATTGAAAGAGACAATACCTATTTTTAGATTGCTATGTAAAGGGTATAATTATCTCAACCTTCTTCCCATCTCCTCTTTGGACTTATAAAGTATAATTTTTGGAAAGAGACTTCTTTTTGTTGATGTTCTGCTGTGCCTGTGTAATTAAAGAAATGTTATGTAACTTCTTGCCCCTTTGGAATGATGGAATGAACTAATTTCACATTTAAAAAGGAAGTTGAGGTTAAAATTCCTCTTTGACTGACCTAGACTAATAATTTTATTTTGGATTTTTATAACCTCAATTTGGGATTACTAATTGAGTTTAAAAAAATGGGCGGAAGTATTTAATAATAATAAATTTAAAGTTGGGAATGTTCGTTTCTGACTCAGAATTACAGCATGGAAAATGAGTTAACTGAATGATGTCTAGAGATTTAAGTCAAAAAAAGTCTTATTATGCTAGATGATGAAATAGTTTCAAGAATATTAAATAGGGCAAAGGAAATAAAAAAGGATAGATGATCATAAGAATATTCTATATTGGTGTTGATAAGATATTAGAGGAAAGGGCTATGCAGAAGTATTTTTTTTTAATACGAGTTTATAGTGTCTAGTAAGTTTCTTTACTTTTAAAGGGGAAGAGATATAGAAGCTTTTCTACAGGATAAGTGGTAGAATACAAGTAGAATTTTTGGTTGAATGGAAAAAAGATTGAAGGCGATCAGGTGATAATAGGTTCTTCTTCGTGGTCTCTGTGCCTCATACAATAGGGGGAGCTTTCGCGCCTGCGCGGTAGCGTTCGGAAGATTCTAGAGCTCGTTGGCTTGGGGGGGAGCCCCTCCCCCTCGGTCGTACTGGGGACTCCCCCCGCCGAGCCACGGTCTCTCCTCAGTTTTTTTGTCCGCCTCAGCGTACAGAAGGTTCTTCTTGTTGGCTTGCGTTTTTCTTGCGTTTTTCTTGCTGCGTAGTTTTTTCGGATTTGGAATCGACCTCGGACCGTCTCTCGACTCTCCCTACGGACTTCCCTTCGATTTTGGTACGTTTTTCACTTTTTTTTTATTTTTTTCGCCTTTTCCCTCGATTTTTTTCGGCTCGGTGCGGCGTCCTCCGATTTTTCCCCTTCCCCTTCCCCCGCGTTTTATGTCGGCGTTGTTTAAGTCCTGCGCCTCCTGTGGAAGGAAGGTCGCCCTTTTTAGCACTCGAAGTGTCTTTTTTGTTTGGGTGAAGGGCATAACGTCCAAACTTGCCCCGTGTGTAGGGAGTTCACCCACCAGACACTTCGGAACCGGGCGGCGAGGCTGAAGTCTTTTTGCTGGGAGCAGTCTCTCCCGCCCAGAAGACCGAGTCCGTTCCGAGGGGAAAAAGGGCCCTTTTCTTTGCCCTCCTCCTCCTCCCCGACGGCCGCCGGGACCTGGGTCCGTCGGTGTTGAAAGCCCCCGGCCCCGGTGATGAAGCTACCGAGGATCCCGAAGATCTCAACGGGTCGGTCAGGGAGACAACCCCGCGGCCTCCTCCTCAAAACTGCTGACTTCTCCCAGAAGAAGCGCCCCGCTACCGAGGAGGTACTGAGGGAGAAAAAAAAGAAGAGGAAGGAGAAGCGGCATCCTCCGGAAACCACCCGGCCACTGACCCCGCCCCACCCAGCCCGCGGGAGAGCCGGCCCTCTCCGAGGGGTTCCAGAGGAAGAAACGCCGCAGGCCCAGGAGATCCTGGACCCTCCAGACGACAAACCAGCCCGTCGAGGCCACCCCCCCCCCATTCTCCGAAGCTAGTCGTGGAGACTGTGCCGCCGAGCCGCCGTCCATCTCCGGAGCGCCCCCCGTGGACCCCCCGGGGCCGGAGACTTTCCCCCCCCCCGGCATGGCGAATCCCGATCCCCGGGACCACTGGACCAGGCCTCCATCCCCGCGGTATTGGGAGATGCCCCTGGAGAGCGTGCGTGCGGGCGAGAGCGCGCACCCCCCCTGGCTACTTGGGGAGGTGCGCTGGACCAAGGATGGCACGACCCCCCGGGCTCCTACTACTCCTACTCCCCCCTCCTACCGGGACCGCTACCACCCGGACCCAAGGTACTGGTCGCCACGACCACGCTCCCGCTCGCCACCACGGGAGCCCCGCTACTCTCGCCAGGGGCCCAATCCCCCAGGGGCAGGTCCCCCGAGTTCCCACGCGGCCCGGGAACCATCACCCCGCCTCAGACCGGTCTCCCCGCTGCCACGGACTACGGCCACGGCGACCAGACCGACCCCGCAGGCCACCCCGGCTCGAGCGGGAACCTCGACCACGTCGACGACCCAGGCGGTGGTACACCCGAAGCCATCGATACACCCCCCGGAGCCCGTCCCGGCCCCGGTGGTCCGCCCGCCCGTTCTGCCGATGCAGCCAGCGAGAGCGGAGGAGAAGGCTCGGAACTTTCGCCATCCCCGTCCGATGACTTTACGAATCGGACTCTGACTCTGCGGAATCCATGCCGTCCTCCCATGAGTCTCCGCCGCTGGTTTTCGGGGACCCGCTCCCGGAAGGGCCCCCGGGAGGACGTGCGCCAGTTCTCCGCAGTCCTCCTCCGAATGGCGACGGCGCTGGGCCTCAAGGTAAGGGGCCCGCCCCGCAGGCAAAAGGACCCGGTCTTCCAATACCTGGAGACCCGACCTCCGTCGGCCGCGCCGCTCCCGTTCCTGCCGACCCTGGTGGATGCGCTGAAGCAACCCTGGGCTAAGCCGGCGCCCCGCGCAGCCTTCCCACATAGGCTTGAACACCTGTACAGGACCCAGAGGGAAGGGGGGGAGTTCCTTTCAACCCCCCCGTCCCGAACTCAGTGGTGGTGGAGTCATCCCAGACACGGGGTGGCAACCGGGCCCACACCACCCCACCCGATGGGGAAAGGGCCCGGGGAAACTCGACAGTTTGGGGGGGAAAGGTTTCTTCGGCGGCGTCCCTGGTGTCCAAGACCCCCAAACCTATGGCTTGCCTGGCGACCTCCACCGAAACCTCTTCGATCGCCTAGGTCCTCTCCTGGCTACCTCCCGGAAGAGTCCCGCGCGCCCGCCACGCAGATCTTCGGAGAGGCCGTGGCCGTGGCCACCCAACAACTCGCCACCTCGAGGCACACCGTGGAGGCCACCTCGAGGGTCATGGTCGGTGCTGTGGCCCTCCAGGGATGCATGGTTTCCGTTCCTCCGGCCTCCAGGAAGACGCCGTCGGGGGGGTTAGAAGACCTCCCCTTTGACGGGCAGGGGCTCTTCCACACGTCCCAGACGACGCCATGGACCACCTGGCCAAGGCCCGGCTGACGGCGAGGAAGATCGGGATCAACCAGCCTCCCCAGGCTCGCCGGTCGTCCCAGTCCAGGTCTTCATGGCGGAGGTCCTTTTCCCGTCCTTGGCCTCCACCCTCGGTCCCCACGTTTCGACCGCCTCCAGACGGTCCGCGGCGTCAGCACAGAGGAGGCCCCACCGGCGGCAGCCTCTGCCGTCCAAGAAGTCTTCCTCGGGTGGGAAGGGGGTTTTTGATGCCTCCCGCAGGACACCACCGTTTGCCGTCCTTCGTCCCCCCCCCAGCAGACCTCATTCATCGTCCGGACCTGGCCAGACACCTCGACCGATGGCGCGAGATCACCACGGACTCCTGGGTATTACCACCGTCCGCCGGGGGTACGCCATCGAGTTCCGGGATATTCCACCACGGGGTGTCTACTACTCCACCCCGGCCAACCCGGCTCTGCTGGAGGAGATCCAGCCCCTCTCGAAAAAGGAGCGATCGAGAGGCTTCTACCCTCGGCCAGGACCCCCCGGCTTCGACTCGAGGTACTTCGCCGTACCAAAACGGACGGGTCCCTACGCCCCATCCTGGCCCTTTCGGGGAGTGAACAAATTCCCCCCCCAAGAGGTTCAAGATGGTACGCTGCCATCGATCCCCCCCTTTTCTCCGACGAGGGGACTGGCTGGCATCCATAGACCTCAAGGACGCCTACTTCCACATCTCGATCTGCCCCCAGCACAGGCGGTACCTGCGCTTCGCGATCGACGGTACCAGCTACCAGTACCGTGTCCTGCCCTTTGGATTTTCCACCGCACCCCGCGTGTTCACAAATCATGGCTCCCATCGTCTCCTTCCTGCGGACGAAGGGCGTTTCGGTCTACCCCTATCTCGACGACTGGCTATTGGTGGCGTCCTGCAAAGACAAACTTTACAAAAAACATTCACCTCACCTTGACGTGGCTCCCCCGGGTCGGGCTCAAAGAAAAACCCCCAAAAAGTCCCACCTCGAGCCTACCCACCTCCTCCAATTCATCAGGGCAACCCTCGATACCGTGTAGGAAGGGCCACCCACCGACGGAGAGGGCCCGGACGCTCACCCGCGCGGCGCGGGCGGCCTCCCGGGGCCCCCACGGTATCGGCCAGGACGCTGCAGCAACTGCTCGGCTACATGGCGGCGACCACGGCCGTCCCTCCTCTCCAGGCTCCGAGCGCGGCCTCTGCAGCACTGGTTCGTCAGGGTCTTCGACCCGCTCCGGGACGGCCGCCCGTCGGTACCGCATTCCCCCGAGATCCGGCAGATTTCTTTTGGTGGCAGTCCCACCGGAACCTGATGTCGGGAATACCATTCCGCCAGCCCAGACCCACGGTCACGATAACCCCGGACGTGTCCCTGCTGGGCTGGGGGCCCACGCCGGGGATTTTGGGGTCAAAGGCGCCTGGATGGGGGCGGCGGGCGCCCCCCCCATATCAACGCTCTGGAACTCCTCACCACCCACAAAGCCCTGATGGCGTTCCGGCACCTGGTGGTGGGCCGCTCCGTGCTGATCCTCACGGCAACCCGACCGCCATGTGTTACGTAAAAAGGGAAGGGGGAACCCACTCCACCACCCTGCTGACCATCGCGCTCGCCCTTGGGGGCTGGTGCGCCTCCCCAGGATCCACCCGCTGGCGGTTCACCTGGGGGGGGGCAGGAAAACACCATAGGGATGCCCTAGGGAGGGACCCTCCCCCTACCACGAGTGGTCCCTGGCCGACGACACCTTTCCCGGGTGCTCCAACACCGGTGGGGCGAGCCCAAACCCTCGACCTCTTCGCAACCAGCCAGAACGCGAAATGCCGACGCTTCTGCTCCAGGGCGGGGGCAAACCCGGTTTCCCTCGGCGACGCATTCCAGATCCCGTGGAACGAAAGGGGGTCCTGTACGCCTTCCCGCCATTCCCGCTCCTCGGCCGCGTCGTATCGAAGATCATCGAGGACGGAGCAGACGCGATTCTGGTGGCACCGTACTGGCCGAGGCAGCACTGGTTCGGCCCCCTGATCGAGGCCTCCCGGGGGAGGACCCCCAACTTCCCGCTTTGGGACCGGACCTGCCCCCCATTCCAACGGCCAGGTGCTACACCCCGGGCCTTCCAGTATTGGCCCTCCATGCCTGGAGGATATCGCCATGGGGGACCCGGCCATCGGTACCGTCCTAACGGCAGCGAGGGGGAAAAGGGAAACAACACGGAGGAACTACCACTACAAATGGCAGCGGTTTGTCACCTTCGCAGAGGAGCGGCATGAGCCGGCGTCCCTGGCCGGCCTCCGGGCCGTTCTTCACTTTCCTCCACCTGCGGCAGCAAGGCCTCACCTTCACCTCGATCAAGGTCTGCCTCGCCGCGATCGTGGCGTACCCCGCCGAGATCACCCTCCGCGGCGTTCTTCCGGGACGAACCGGGCAAACGGTTCCTGAAGGGCCTGCAACACCTCTACCTGCTGGTATCGCCCCCGCTACCGTCGTGGTCGCTTGTGGTGCTTGAGCTCACAAGGCCGCCCTTCGAGCTGATGGCGACAGCGGACGACAGGCTCCTGGCGATGAAGACGGTGTTTCTCGTGGCGATCACCTCTGCCAGGCGAGCCGGAGAGCTGGCGTCGCTGCGCTGAAAAACCCCTTCCTGGTCTTCCACCGCGACAAGGTCGTCCTCCGACCCGACGTCTCGTTCCTGCCGAAGGTGGTCTCCACCTTCCATCTCAACCAAGACATCGTGCTCCCGGCCTTCTACCCCGAGCCCACCGAGCCCCTGGAGCGGGCCCTGTATCCCCTGGACGTCCGTCGGGCCCTTGCCTTCTACACGGATAGGACGGCGTCCTCCGACAGACACCTCACCTCTTCGTCTGCTATGGCAGGCGCAAAAGAGGTCACAAGGTATTCCCTCCCAGCGACTCTCCAAGTAGGTCGCGCAGACCATCCGTTTGACCTACCAACTGGTAAAAAAAGCCTCCGCCGGACCTGCTTCGGGCCTATTCCACCAGGGCCGTGGCCACGTCCGCCCGGGCCCCTTTTGGGGGGGTCGACCTGCCGGAGCTGTGTCATGTGGCGACCTGGGCCCAACCGTCGACCTTCATCCGCCACTACAGGCTTGACTGCCGTTCCAGGCAAAATGCCCGGTTTGGGCGTGCGGTTCTGGCCTCTGTCCTCTAGGGTCTGGGACCTGACCCACCATCCTACAGGTGAGCTATTCAGTCTCCTATTGTATGAGGCAGAGAGACCACGGGAAAAAGAAGAACAGGTTGCTTACCCCGAATTAGTTTTTTAGTGGTCATCTGTGCCTTCCCCCCCCGCCCTGCCTTCCCCTCTCTTTAGGTCCCCTGTTTTTTCGGCGGGCCCCGAATGGGGGAGAAAACCGTGGCTCGGCGGGGGGGGCATGCGCAGCGACCGAGGGGGAGGAGCCCCCCCAAGCCAACGGCTCTAGAATCTTCCGAACGCTACCGCGCAGGCGCAAAAGCTCCTCCTATTGTATGAGGCACAGATGACCACTCGAAGAACTACAGTTACAGGTAAGCAACCTGTTCTTTTTTAACCTTAAATTTTAAATCTGAAACCTATATTTTTAATGCAAAGTATAAAATTGAGATTACATTATGTATTCTGTTTATTGCTTTAAAAGGTTATCATCTATATAGACCCTTTTTACTAGAACTATTTACTTTTTTTTGGTTATTACTATGTTTTGATGATAGGTTATTTGTTAAGTATATAATCAAGTAAACAGTAAGTTAAGTGGTTATAAGTGCTTATTGTGATTATTACGTAAGTGATTGTTATCAATTAACTACAAAATTCATAAATATGATGATAAGTGGTTAGCAATAAGTAATAAGGATGTAAAGTGATAGAATTAATAGTTAAGTGTACAGTTGGCCCTCCACTTTTGCTGGTTTGACATTTGCAAATTTGATCGTTTGCGAGGTTCTAGTTTGCCTCCCTGCCATTCTCCCTCTCCCATTCCCTGGCCTTTTGCCCAGGCAGGCTGCCTTGGCAAAAGGCAAGCAGATGGGAGCAGTCTCCCCTACTCTCTCCCCGGGTTTCATTTCACCGGTGCATAGGAAAAAGGCAGTGCACACTGGTGACAGGCAGGGGACTGGAGTGGGGGGAAGACTTTTCCCCCCCCTTTTCTTATTCCCCCCCCCAGTCTCTTGCCTGTCACTGGTGAGGGCGCGCAGAAAGAAGGGCGAGCGGGGGGAAAAGAGGATAGTGCAGGAGGAAAAAATCTTTTCCCCCCTCCATTCTTTTGCCCCCTTGCCCACGTGGGTGTGCAGAAAAAAAAGGGAAAGGGGATGTAGGCAGTGGGCAGGGAATGCGGGGGAAGGACCTTCCATCCTCTCCACTCTCCTGTTTGTCCCTGCCGTGGGCATGCAGAAAAAAAAAAGGAGTGTGTGGGCAGCAGGCAGGAGAATGCAGGGAGAAAGACCTTCCTCCCTCCTCCAATCTCCTGCCTGTTGCCGCACTGGTGTGCAGCAAGAAGAAAGAACAAGCAGGCGGTTGGCAGAAGAGTGCAGAGAGAAAGACCTTCCTCCCTCCTTCCCTGTCCTCCCTGACGCCCGTGCAGGTGCACAGAGAGAAGGAAAGGTGCAAGGGTGGTGGGCAGGAGAGTGCAGGGAGAAAGACCTTCCCCCCTCCACTCCTCATGTGGGTGTACAGAAAGAAGACAGGGTGCCTAGTGGGCAGGAGAGGGCAGGGGGGAAGATCTTCCCTCCCTCCACTGCATGCATTTCGCCCTTGTGGACATGCAGTGGGTCTTCCCCCTGCACTCTCCTGCCTTTCTGCAGGGCTCACCGTAGAAAGAGGGCAGGAGGGGGAGGAGGGGAGTGCTCACTAGAGGGAGTTATTTGTAGTTTTTTTTTTTTACTTTCGTGGGGGTTCTGCACCCCAAACCCTCACGAAAGTTGAGGGGGCTACTGTATTTGCTTAAGTAATACGAGCTCTTTGCAAGAAAGGGAAAGAACTAATTTTTAGTTATTTGTAATTTTTGGTTGTTCCTTTTTTTTTTTTTTAGCTTTGTTTAGCTTAGTTTAGGTCTTTTTTTAAATTTTTGTATCTTTTAATCTTTTTTTCCTTTATAATTGTATTGTTTGCTAGGTTGTTAGATTGTATTTTCCTCTGTTTTTGTATGTCCTTGCTTAATAAGAAAAAAAGGAAAAAGTAGAAAAAAAGGAACAGTGTGATGAAGACTTCACTTTCACTTCCAAATAGTTACACAGAGTATTAGTTGCATGCCAGTTTCAGTTTGTTAGTGTCATTTAACTGAAATTGAAGTAAGTAGATAGGTACAATAGAAATCTGAACATCTTCGTCAATTAAAAAAAATTCTTCTCTTCACATTTAGAGAATGCAGAAGACACTTCTATAAATCCTGCAAATCTGGCTCAGGGTAGCTTGCAAGCAGACCTGAAATGTACAGAACTCAGTGGCTCCACAGAAAATGCCCTCGTTCCACAGCTGAATTCCAGTCTTCCCAAAATTCATAGCCGGAGATTCAGAGAGTAAGTGTGTTGGTGACATCAGTATATTGTTCTTACTGTTGAACTCAGAAGCTCTGTGAAGTAGGATGCTGAATAAGCCATATTGAAACAGGTTGGACAAAGCTGTAGTTCTTTATCCATACCATAAACCAAGAACCTAGCCCATCCTTTCATATTTGGATATTCAGAGCTCTTCATGTGCATTGCATTATTGTAGACCTTACTACGATTTTGTAGATTTGGTATTACTGTTACCAGGGTTACTGTCCCTCATGTTACAGATGGGAACTGAAGTTGAGAGCAAGTGGCATGCCTAAGACTAGGTCATAGTAGAGGTGCAAGCAAACTGGAGATTCCCTGGCATTTAGCCTAGTCTCCTGACCCACATCTCTGCAGTGGTTTCACAGTACTGAAACAGATTTTGTAATTAGTTCTCCCATATATAAACACCCCAGATTTAGTTTAGTGTGTTTATGTAAAACTTGTGTGCTTTCTTGTGAAGAAAAACCAGGACCAAACTGTGCATGGTCATTTCTACTGGATACAGAGGAAACAAAATCCTGTAGTTGTGTGCCTCCCTTGTCTTTTTGGAGGCTGCATATCCTTTTAGTGGTCTAAAGTATAATGGAAGGAATGTTTATCTGTTCCACCCTTTTTGATGAGAGCAGTATTTAGTTCCATAATTGCCCGGTAGTATTTCATTGGGAATGTTGCATTGGTCTGGAAAGAAACTTAACGTTCATTTTTCTAGAATGTTTTCCAATGAGACAGTGAAGTTTTTAAAGCAAACCTTGATCTGGATTCTAGAACCAGTTCTACCATCTTAAATTAACAGGCCAAAACTATGCCAATAGGAATCTTTGGTGAACAGCTTTTTCTCATTTCTTGGTATGTATTTTCTCCACATTTGTTTGTTTACTGAGGAATCTGGATAAAGCATTACACCTGGAACAATTGTGGAAATGTTCAGTTCTTGATTTGTAAGCATTCCCAGAGAGACTGGCCACTGTAATTTTGCTTGTACACAGATTGCAAGACGATAGACTTTGTTCTGTTTTCCCACATCATAGAAAGCCTAATTCTTTGCAAACCAATATAATAGCTAGATGGTAAGCAGACTTTCCATCTTCTATTAATTAATGTTTTTGTATATGCATTTTTAAGACTTGAAATAGTAGACATTTTAAAAAAAATTTCTGGACACTGACTGCTAGTTTGGTTGTGTGTATTTTTGAATAAAATAGATGAAAAGAAAATGGAAGAGAGAATTTGGCATTTGCCATAATATTGAAACTCTTACTTCTTTCTTTAGTTACTGCACTCAAGTACTTAGTAAAGAAGTTGACAGCTGTGTAACAGATCTCTTGAAAGAGTTGGTTCGCTTCCAAGATCGCCTGTATCAGAAAGACCCTGTCAAGGCCAAGACAAAACGCAGACTTGTTATGGGACTCCGAGAAGTGTTGAAACACTTAAAACTGAAAAAGTTGAAATGTGTCATCATTTCCCCAAACTGTGAAAAAATTCAGTCAAAAGGTGAGGCTTTGTATGAGCAACGTACTTAAATGTGTCTAACTAAAGCAAGTGAAGGTCAGAGCCACAATGCTGCAGTTTGGTGGAGGACAGAAAGATGTCTTACAGTACAAGCTTCCTGTTAATATAAATGTAGGGAGATAAGGGTTGTTGTCAGCAGCATCTGTAGATGCGACCAGTGTTCCTTTCCCCCCTGATTCTCTTTTGTTATTTTGTTCCAGGTGGATTGGATGAGACTCTACATCTCATCATTGACTCTGCTTGTGAACAGAATATCCCATTTGTGTTTGCTCTGAATCGCAAAGCTCTAGGGCGTTGTTTGAACAAAGCAGTCCCTGTCAGCGTGGTGGGAATTTTCAGCTATGATGGTGCTCAGGCGAGTTTTACTTAAGCTGCTGTTTCACCCCTTCTTTAATACAGATTTGCATTAAACTTTAAGCTTTGTCTTAGATAGCCAGTGGTGAAATGTTGTAAGGTGTTAACTATTGCCTTTGAGGTCTGCATCATTAAATCTTTGGAAAACCTGCCTTGTATCCCCACCCTATTTAGAATTAAACCATTAGGTCCTTAAGTTGAATTTTCTAAGGACTTACACACATCTAGTCCATAATTTGCTACAGATATGATAGTTGAACTAGTTAAGCTTCTTACAGAGTTACAGGCAATCCAAGTCAGTTTAAGCCACACATTACATGATATGATGCACTTTTTGTCTCTTCTCCCTCTCCCATTACTAGTCACTTGGACTCCCTTCAAAATCTGATGTACAGATAGAAGAAAACCAGGCAGTTTGCCATTTATTTAATTTGGACCTCACTTTTCCAGTATTCAGTTCCACCGCCAAGTGCTTTCTTAACTGTTTGTGCTTCTGTGTATGTTGGTTGAATTCTTTTGGGAAGGCAAGTGGGTGAATTGCCTTGAGGCTGTGGAATGTGTCCTTTCCTGTCTTATACATCTGTGTATTTCTGTACCCAGCAGTAATGGTGCAACTGGGTGCATTAGGGTCAGTCTGATCTATTCTGTTGGTGCAATATTTGTGTCAACTTGTCAAGATGCCAGCCTCAGTTTGCCATATTGGTCCAACTTATCTGTCCTGTTGTAATTGGTTGCAGGGCTAATTCACACAAACAGTGTTCATTTTCCTCATGAGTGCCAGACAACTAAGTTTGGTGCTGCCACCTTTATTCCCTTCATTTTGCACTTTTAATTTGCACCAACACCATTGTTTGGGTGTCTGTGGATGTTGTTGAGTTATGGTTCTTATCATGGCCATTGACCATATTTGTGGGAATGATGAAAGTTGCAATCCAGTAGTCTGCGAGACTGACCAATCTCATAACTAACCTTCTGTAGCATAAGACAGAAGTATGATATTCAGCTGGTGGATCTGAAAAGCTGATGGGACAGTAATTGTTTGTGTAGTTGTGCAGCTGATGTGGCAGCAACTGTTGTGGGATCTGAGAAGCTGAAGACAGAGACACAGCAGTGTAGTGGAGCTTACAATAGGCAGCCACTGTACTACTAAAGTAACTCTTTGGCTAATTATGGGACAAGCCTTATGCAGTGAGTGGGACTGGTAAATTATTTTCAGCAACATTCACTTAGTGAATTCCTTTCATAACAAGTGTGAGATTTCTAGTTTCAGGTTTTTGTATTCATAATAAATAAAAATAAGAGAGATGATGCTTTTTGCCCTTTGATGAGAAATTGCTGAAAGGTTGACTGAAGGCCACTCTGAAAAACCATCTGTCTTTATGTCATAGGACTATTTTCACAAAATGGTGGAATTGACCATGGAAGCAAGACAGGCCTACAAGGAAATGATTTCCTCTTTAGAGAGAGAGTCAGCTGAAGAAGAAAGTGGATGTGACTGTACACAGTCAGAAACCTCTTACAGTAAGAGCAACCCACTAGACACTGTTGAGGTGCCTGTTCCAGAGTCTGAGGAAGATGTCCCAGATTACAGTGAGTTTCAGAATGATCTTTTAGTGTGGGCAGTCTTCTCTGTTTGACAGCATTAGAATATTTCAGAACTTGGCTGTTAGGACATCTTGATGTACCACTTTAATTCATCAAACATGGTGCTGCCAGCCTTGGTCACTAAGAAAATAACAGGCTTTAACTAGTTGTTACAGTTGTGCTGCAAATTTGATCATATGCACACAAAATATGATTAGCTTCCCTAATGATTTGCCCCTAATCAACAAATCACTGTTTGTAGGACTCTTTCAGAGCTGTTCAGTTCCAAGTGGAAATCTGATATCCAATCATAAAGAAAAACATGTGGTGCTCTTGGAGTATGAATTAAGCAGGACATTTTTGCCATGTATTGCTGTGTCTCTAGCATTCTATTCTTGAGGAAGATCCTGTATTATGTGATAGCCTTTGGCTACAGGGGTTGCTGGAGGAAATGGATTATTTACATCCATTTTAATCTGTTTTTAGGCCTGGTTTGGGACAAAGACAACTTTGGATGGCTTGATGGACAGCCAACACTGGGTATGAGATAAAGGAAGTGTTTCCCTGTTGGTTTTGCCCTCAGTGCCTCTCAGTGTTATGCTAGTTCCTGCATAGACTTGGAAGAGAGTAACATGAACAATTCTCCAAGTGTTTACTAAAATTAACTGACATTTAGAAACCAGTTAAGCAAAATTCTTAGCAAAAGAGGCTCTTTCCTTCCTTTGTAGTATAAGTGATTCCCTTCTTCTGGTTAAATAATCTACAGTTTCCTTCGTAAGGAAGCTATCTGTATGCCCTTGAATGGTCAAGTGTTTTGGGATTTTACTGTTAGATAAAGCAGCTTCTTGCTTTCAGGAGAGAGGCATGAGGGGCAATTTTCTTTCAAGTATAGTACTCCCAAGGCTAGGAGCAAGGAGAATAATGATATTTTATATTACAAAATAGTACAAAAAGTTATTCTGGGCTGTGTACTTATTTGTCTGAGAAGTTAATATTGTTCATTTTTCCCCCCTAGTTAAAATCTGGAAGCAAAAGCTTGAAGAGGAATATAAACCTTATGTGCTGGAGCTGGAAAAACAGTTAACTGCTGAAATGTTGCCCATGGGTTTTGAGGAGCCTCAGTAAACCAAGACTACCTTCTTTGGCCTTCTTTGATTTTTTTAAAAAATATGTGGGGGAGGGGGTGTATTTATAAATATGTAAATACTAAATTATCTAGACTAAATTACCTACGGGATAGGGTGTACAGTAAGTTGTTTTTAAAAATTGATATGATTGTATTTAGTGGATAATTACATTGAATTAATGTGGTTCTAGATTGTTCCCCAGCAGCTCCCCATGTACTAAAGTAAGGGCTGAAATGTCTTAGCTACTGTTCCGTCAAAGGATTTGCTTTGGGAGGGAGAAGTGGTTTGTTAACTATTGCAGTGCCGGGCAGTTGCAGATTTACCCAAGGCCAGACATCTAAAAAGGCTGCAACAGGCTTTCTGAAACTGCTCACCGGTAATGTGATGCAGAGTGCATCATTCCTTTCCCACATTTTGATACTTTGAAAGTACTGGCTTACACTAGGGGAATACAGGAAAAGCATGACATCTCCTGTTAAGCTGTGTATGTTTTGCTCAATGTAAACACTGACCTCCAGGTTGCAGAAAATGGCACTGTTTCATATATTTCCACTGATGGGATTGGATTTTAAAAAAATAATCGTGCACACATCTTTTTCCATTTGCGTTACTCATTTCTTGATCCTTTCTTCTCACACTAAATATATCTTTACAGTTGAAATGTCTATATTAATAATGAAGGGCAAGTGTGGTGTAGCTGAGTGTTGGACTAGGACTCTAGAGCCCAGGGTTCAAACCTCTACTTGGCCATGGAAGCCTCCTGGGTGACCACAGGGAAGTCACACTTTTGTGCCTCAGAGGAAGGCAAAGGCACCCGCCTGAACAAATCTTGCCAAGAAAACTCTATGATAGGTTTGCTGTAGGGTCACTGTGAGTTGGAAGTGACTTGAAGGCTCACAACAGTAACAAAAACAGCAGCAATTACTACTATACTACAACTGCTATTAAAAGTTCAGAAGCTCTGGCCCAGAAGCCCCAGCCTGCATGTCCAAGGGTCAAAGATAAGTGATGTAGTACAAAATGAAGGTTGAATTCAGTATATATAATTTTTTCCTGAGATGAGTAGAAGGGTCCCTCTTTTGTTAGTAGTGAGTTATGTATTAGTAGAATTGGATTTGGACATAAATACAAGGTCTGAACTTCAGTGCCACACTAGTTTGTGTGCAATAGTGTATTCCAGCGTAGCTTGATGTGTGAATTAAGGTTGAGTCAAATTAGCTATTTGTAAGACAGCCTGGGAGCTTTTCGGGTAAAGGACAAGGTATGAATGCTTTGAATAAATAACATTATGGACAAGCCTTTTTCAGATATCAAGCAGTAGGTTTGTGTTAGGTATCATCTCAAGAAGTCAGTAAATCAGTGGTCAGTTGTTCATTAAAAACTGATCTGTAGTATTCACAGGAGTAAAAGGCTGGAGCACTCTCCCACACATTGCCTTCTCTTTACAAATATCTCTTAAGTCCTTTGCAGTAGTTGTTGAAATTAATCTCTGGAGATTTGGGAGCAATCTCCCTTTTAGAAAGTAACCAGCAAGCACTACAGGGAGAAAAATAAGAAAAATTTGAGGTTGTTTATGGTACAGTTTTATAATATGTTTCATATTTCACTGTAAAAGACCTAATTTAATTGAAGATCACTGTGCCCTTTGATCCAAAAATGTTCCACTTTGGCATAACAGGATTTTTGACCCTCAGTGAACTTAGAAAGCAGGTGGAGACGGAACATTGGTCTGGTGGAGAGGGAACATTGGTCTGGTTTATCATCAAAACATTTAGTAAGAGTAGGAGGTCTGATTTAAGCCAGAGGTGCCAACTGTTGTGTGGGAGTTTGGCACCCATTTGAAACATGTTCAGCTGCTCACAACTTATCCAAGGCAACAGGGAGAACTGCTGTCATTTGTTAGCCATTCTGTTTTCTGTGTCCCTAAACTGTGTTTGTGTCTTCAGTGAATTGGGTTTATTTGTCGGGTATGAAACAAAACTGTTTGCAGTACACTCTTTGTGCCAAAAGATTTTTCCACTAAAATCATAGAAACACTTCCATTGGAAGTATAGTGGACCTTTAGATTCAGAGAAAAAGTACTGCTTCTTACTTATGTAGTATGTTGTATGCCTTATGGAAGTTCCAAACTTTCCATATTTACTTTATGTTCCAACCATTCTTGTGATTCAGTAACACTAGAATATTTCCCCATTGACAAGAACTTACCAGGTACTGGTTATTCTTTTCCTAGCTTAGTGTTGCTTTTACGTACAAGTTAAAGCTAGAATGTCCACTATGTTTCTGGCTGATCTGAAAGGTACAGGCATGGACATCTAGCTAAAATTTCTGTAGGATCCATCTTCTTTTGCCCTTAAGTTCACAACATTTGAAAGCATGTGTTGTTTTTTTTGCTCAGCAGTGCTGGTACAATAAACTGTGTCAGCTGCCTGATATCCTGGATTCCTAATATGATAAATCTGTACCAAAATACTTCAAAGTCATGTTACATCGAGATCAAGTAAGATGCACTATAAACTTGTTTTACCTGTTAATCATAGTATGTTACTTGAGAGGACTGACTCAGCAAAACAAAATATCTCTACAACCCCCTGGTTCTGATTGCTGCCTTTTTGGTCAGCAACCGCGTGGCCATGTTTTCTCCGTCTTGCTGAATGAATTGTCTTCATTGTAATTTCATTTGTATTTTCCAAAACATAGTGTGTTTAACAAGACAGGTTCTGAGAAATGAAGCACTGTTAGTGTTTAGTATGGATTAATTCATCTTCTCTTTCAAGAACAGCAACCATTTATGTAAGGTAATTTTAAAAGCAAAACAAGAGAAACATACTACATTTCACTAGGGACTATCTAGCCCTGGCATATCTATTTTGCTGCCTTGGCAGCTTCACTAATGTAACACTGTATTTTTATTACTGGAACTATCATGCAGCAGGCAGAGTGAGTTAACACCAGGAGAATCTGGGATGTCTGCCATCTGCTGTATAACAGTTCTGTGGATTTTGACCCCGTTTCCAATGCGCAAGTATGTCATTAAATCATAAAAATCAGATAGTAGAGCAAATTGTTTTTCCTTTTGAACTAATCAGTTGATGAATTTGTTTAGCTGCATGGTTGTACTCTACAAAATTATACCCCACTAGCAAAACTGTTATTGTGAAATTGGTGAAGAATGTTCTGAACAGGGAAACCTAAACTATTTTTCAAGCATCTTGGTAGTACCACATAATGACCCTATAACATATAACAGGTAGTTCTAAAGGTAAAGATATAGTTTATCTTAAAATACAGTGGGTTTGGTTTGGTTTGTATCTTTTTATGTCTTTTAGCTCTTCCACAAAACTCCTGTGTTACTACAGTTTTAGAATGGAAGCTAGTTGACCAACCTCCTTGAGATTTCAGAATGACTCTAACATAGTTATGAAAACTCTCTTTGACAAAATGGCTTCTTTATTAGAAACAGTGATGCATACAAAGCTTCATCTATTTCAAGAAACATTATAGAAACTAACAGAGGTAGGTTTCTTTTAATCCTCTGTCACTGCTTAGAAGTCACCAGTATGGGATTTTAATAAATATAATCAGTGATGTAATTAATCCCATGAACTATGTAACAGGCCAAGCACTCCTCAGTCTCTTTGAACAGGCTAAGCCTGAAGTTGGTGTTCACAGCATCATTTGTAAACATCAGGTGAATTGACAATACAAACCTTTTAATAGCCTTCCCCTCCATCACATAGTAAAAATTGAAAGGTATCTAATGGCAACATCTTTGAATACGTTGTTCAATTCTGTTGGCAAAGCAACAGATAAAGCAGTAAGTATTTTTCAGAGCAGTAAGGCGACTGTTCAGCTGCCAACTTCACCAAAGATCAGAGTGCTGTTGAATAGCTGCAGTGCAATCTCTTTTATACTTTGTAAGTTACATTTCAGAAATTTTCCAGGCTTTTTCAGCCACTGTTTCTTTATTCTCACGCTATGCCCTTCTTGTTGCAACTTTCCTGAAGAAAGACAAACAATAAAAGACCATTTGATTTTCTTGTATTCTGCGTTCAACCTGATTAACTTAACATAAACTCACTGGCTAACTGCAAAGCAAAAGAGTTTGCACAGTCTACTGAGCTTGCAGTAGGGGAATCTACTGATAGCTGGTGCATCACCGCTAACAGTGACAGAAGTTCAGTTACTCTTTGCTCACTAGGGAAGGGGAGAGTTGGGTTTTTCTGCTGTAAAGAAGCAGTTTTATAAAGAGTGCTGTCTTTTTGTAATTTCACATTTCTGGAAAACAGTTCAGGAGAAAATGGAACTTCAGAGGGCATGCATTCTGAAATGAAAATGATCTGATCAGATGGTGCCACAGGCCTTTCAGTTAGCACTAGTTGTTTCTTAAACTAAGCAGCCTGTGAGAAGGCTATGAACTGGCTTTGGCAGGGGACTTTGCTTTCAGATTTGCATTATTTTAGGGGTGGGAAACAAGGGGAGGAACATTCCCCATCTCCCTTCTACATTCACTCAGCAGTCTGTACCAGTGCATTTCAGATAAACTGTTAGTCCCATGACATCACTTCTAGCTGCCATTTTGGCTGACTTTCAGCTATTCGGGCGAGGGTAGATGAGAGTGCTGGGGAAAGCAAATCACTACATTTGGAGGCATTTGAATGCCTTGGGTCAGTTTTGGGCCCCAAAATCAGCATGAGTTACCACATTTTTTGAGGTCTGGGGGCTCGGGCCACACTTAGGGCTGTATGCAGTCTGGAGACCCCAAGTTATGCATCCCTACCTTAATGTATTAACAGTTTTTCATCAAGCACAAAAGTAGCTTTAAAAGTGAGGCCAGGAGGGAAGGAAGCGATATGTAAATGTGAATAGCACACAGATTATTTTTTAAAAATTTACCTAGAACCTTTCAGAATCCCTCAAGTAGGGATGTATGTCTTTGATTATTGTCCTTGTAGGTTGGAGATAAATTTCCAGTTTTCTCCTATGGGAGAAAACAAATATTTCTCCACTGTATTTATACATCCTAGATTGTTTCAAGGAACTGGGGTTTTTGTTTGTTCAAAACCCTTTTTTTCCTGCCAAAACTCCATGATGGTTCCACCAAAAAAAAGTGTATTTCTGTACTGGTATATAAAAATCTCCTGAAACACTGGAATTGTGACAATACGAGGTAAAAAGAGCAAAATACCTCTGTATTAGTCTTCCTGAAAGCCTATTTTTTCAGCTGGGAAATGAATAATGATGAATATTCTTTTCATCCTATTCCCTAGTGAGAATGATCCTTATCTATGCTTGTTAGGGAATTCTGGGAGTTGTAGTTCAAAGTAATATTTCCAAATTCTGAGTGAGAGTGCTTGTGATTGGGATCTGTGATCAGGTATGAACTATGGGAATGTAAACAGTCCATCAGAATTTGGCATTGGAACATCTTTGATAGAGGTGGGAGATCTCACCCTATCTGGTAGGAGCAATGGTGAGGTTAATGAGATGCTAAAATTTATTCTGGTATAGTTCAGCCAATAGTGGTAGTGATTGCTGATGGCAAAAGTGGTGATTGACAAGCCCAGATCATCCCAGATATATTGTGCTGTATATGTGGCAGTATCATATTTTAGCTTGAGAGCTAACATTGCAATAGCTGGGTCTGTGTGAACTAGCTCTTCAGGCAGCTGTGCAAAAAAGCTGTCTGAATTCTTCTAAGGGAACAAAAGAGATAGTTGCATATATGTCTGTCTCATGACACCTACCCAGGCTTTTTTCCAGCTCTCCATCATTTTGTCATGTTCAGTGACAACACTTTTCCAGCTAGCAAATTCTTTTGACCAGCTGTTCTGGTAGTTACTACCTGGAAATAGTGAACAATGTGATTATTATCAGTTAAGAGCATTCGGTCAATATGTTTCTTTTAAAAATAATCTTTCATACTAATAACTTGACTCTTCTGTTCTCTTCTGATGCTAAACTGAAGATTCAATAGCAAACAGGAAGGAAATAAGAATATCACAAATTTCCCACATGCACACAGATGCAGTCCCTTCTTGCACTACTGCTAAATCTTATGGAGATGAATTAAGAGTTACAGAGAAAAAAATGAATATCAATGAGAACATTAGGACCGCAGGGCAGGTATTTTCCTAATTAAGACTGAGAGGTACCAGTACTTTCAGATGTTAACAGCTGGATTGTACTCCGAAATTGCATGGTTCAGAACTTTTTCCATGTTTAAATTGCCCAATCTCTGATTGCCACTTTTTCCTCAGTTCTGCACCTATTTGCCCTTCTACTTTAACCACAGTTGATAATTTTTTGCATAGACATGGATGTATTCATATCTTCAAGAATCAGCATTTTTACTGTCTTATCATCTGTACCTTCCCAACAACTCCCTTTTTTATTTATGATAAAAGTACAACTAAACCAACCAATTATATTTGTGTGTGTGGGGAGGGATTCCATTTCTATGTTGGAAAAAGGGGTCATCTCACAGCATTACGCTGTTACCTTCAACAGTGATGTAAGATGTAGAGGTTTTATTTCCAGATTTTGAGACTACTAGGCAGCAGTATTCCGAATCTTGTGCTACAGCATCCTTCATCCAGCTTAGAAGATGTAGTCGTCCATCAGCCAGCACATGTCTCTGCTCATTTACACAAGCTTCTATTTTCTGCCCGTTCTTTTTCCAGACAATGTGTGCATCTCTGGGCCCTGTGAGGAAAAAAAAATGTGACCAGTGAGTGAGAAAGAGGAAATGCAAACATGTATTACAATGTCCTTTTAGAACAGGGGTAGAGAATATGTGACTCCCCAGATGTTGGGCCACAACTCCCACCAATCCGAGGCAGTGTAGGTATGACAACCATGCCTAGCTGGTCTCCAGCGCCTTTGGAACTTATATATGTCCCTTACTAACTTCAGAAAGATTAAAAATAGTTATGCAGGTATCCCTTTTCAAGAAACTATATTTTTTTTTTTTTAACACGTGCCATATTTCATGAAAAATGCCTTTTGGAACCTGGGAGTCCGCTGTCTTTCCTTTATTTCAAATATCTGATATTAAAATGGTGGGAACCTGCTATGATACTTCCTTCAAACCTCTGTTCCCTTTTCATGAATTTGTGGGCTTTCTTGTTTTGCATTTGACACCTTCAGTTCAGTTTGCAAGCATCCAATTTGTTTTTTCTTCCTGACCTTTTTATCTCTGTCTTTCAACAGCGATAAAGACAAAAGCCGTTCCACAGGACATAGCCTACACAGGACCTTAGGCAGTGGTGGCTGGGTTGTACAAACATGCTTGTGTTGGTAATATTTCAAGAATACCAAAGAAATAGCACTGAATCTACAAGATGCATGGCGGAATCTTTTGCAACAGTGTACAGTGCAACTATTCCAAGAGTTGGGTCTCAGCATCTCTGAGACTGCAAAAGAGCATGGGGATCTCTTTTGCATCCCATGTACAGGGCATGGCAAAATACATTGACCAGCACTGCTCATGGGTCATGGTTACACAGTGATGAGAGTCTTGGACTATGATGGGAGAGCACCCAGGATTTTAATCTTGCCCAGTGCTGGAACTTACCCTCTCAAATTGATGCAAGAATCAAAGGAAAGACTCCCCTAAGGGTTTAAAAAAAACTGAGTTCCTTGGAGAATGAAAAACACCCTATCAGGATTTACTCTGCTAGCTCTGAATTTCAAAATTGGATGGTGACAACCAAATAAATTTGTTTGGTAGCTAATATTGAGAGATTACTCTCCCCCCCCACCATGTAGTGATAACAGAGTTGTGGTAGAGCATTGAGATAATGAACTCTGGATATGGTTTGAAAACATAGGCAAAGTATTCTGTAATACTGCTGTTATGCTAGGGCAATTTCCCATTCAGGCCAACAGTTACAGAAAAAACATTGGGGAAGTGGGCAAGAATGCACAAGAAAGTTCATGAAATCCCCCTCCTCCACTCTACTCTCAACTTGCATTTGAAATTAAGAATAGCTGGGAAGGGAAAGAAGAATGGATGCATTCACAAAGGAAGCTGTTGAATCAGGTCCATTGCTTTATGATTCCAAAGATGACGCAGTCTCAGTATTTTTTTTTCCCCTAAGTGTCATTGCACTTGGAAACCATTCAAGAAATGTAATTCTCACAATTCGTTCTTCAAACAGGCTACCCAAGGGAAACAATCTGTTCTGATACAGCCCGCAGATAACTTCTGTAACCTGTAGATTCCCAAGCAGTGTCATCTGAACAGGCAACAATGGGGTGTGACTGAACAAATGTTAGCTGTGCTGCTTTGCTGTTTTTCCATAAATGTCTCATGTGATCCAGGAAACTGGCTTCCCACCCTATCCTCTTTTGAGCGCAAAGTATAGATTTAACAAATAGGGAAAAAATCTCAGTTGCAAGATTTCCTTGTTCTAACTCACCTTATGAACTTCACAGAGAGATGGGCATTTTACTGTATGTGCATATTTTTAAAATCCATACTATTACTTTTCAGAGTGCAAAGACTTACTATGTCCTTCCAATGATGCACTGGTAAGCTGGAGGGGGGATTTAGGGTTACAGTTTGCTGCTCCTCTTTTTTTTTAATTTACCAATACTTTGAACCATTAAAACTCCCTGCACTGCACACACTGTCTTTAATTCCAAACGAAGAAGCCAGTCAGTTAGTGTGTTTGTTTTGTTTTAATGGCACAAACATTTCTATGTGGCTTACTTCAGAATCTCAGTGGTTTATGGAGCTGTGATGCAGAAGTACAGCAGTACAGCAGAAGTAAAGCAAAACAGGAACTAACCCCATCTTGCCCACTATAAATGCCACAGAGTTCAGTGCTATAGAAGTGCTGTTCTGTTGCAGGGCATCACATGGGTCCCGGGGGGGGGCATATGACATCAGAAAACTACTCTGATGTATGTCCCAGTGGTGGCATTTTGCTGGGGACAAAAGGAAATTCCAAGCAAGGGAATGCATTCTGGGCAAACCAGGGGAAGCGTTAGGTCGAAAGAAGGAACTAAGAAAAGAACTAAGCCTGTTCTTGAGCTGCTGCAGTGATTTCCACTTCCACTCATGTTAATGGGGAAAAGAAAAGGAGATGTTGATAATAAACATCTTGAGGCCATCTTCCTTCCCATGTGAGCCTACTATAAATTTGAGATCTTCAGAGGAGGCCGTGTTGCATGTATGAACACCACATGAAGTTAGGTTGGTGGGTACATGTAATGGCTTTCTCTGTAGCAGCGCCTTGACTGTGGAACTCCTTACTCAAGAAAGTTTGGGTAGCTCCATCTCTTTTAAGCTTCTGGCAAGGCGGCCAAAACAATGCTGTTCTTCATGGCATTCAGTGTTTGAAAATGCTGTTTTAACTGTTTCAAAATTGAATTCTAGAGTTGGTTTAGAATGCTTTAGGAGGTTTAAAGAGTATTTTAAAGTGTTCTAAATTTTTGTTTTTTTTTTTTTTGTATTTTAATTGGTTTTTACTTGCTTATCACTTTGGCAGCCCTTGGAGGCTGGGAGGCAATACAGAAATATTTTAAATAAATGAACCTGAGGATATTATTACAATGGCAGAAGAAGAGGAAAGAAAGAGACTCCCACTCTGAAGGCCCTGGGTTTCATGAGTGAAAGTGGTGCTTCCTCTCTCACAGACTTTTTACCTTCACTGACTTCTCTTTTAAGACCATACTCCTATCAACTCTTCTCTAGGAGTAAGTCTCATTCTCTGTGGGACTTGACTTGTAAACAAAGATATGAGCTGACACTATTAGGAACATAAGACTAGCCCTGTAAGAAGAGGTGGAAAACTAATGTAATCCAGCCTCCTCTTCTACAAGGTAGCCAACCAGATGCCCCCTTGGAAGGCCACAAGTAGGACACAAAGGCAGTAACTGTCCCCCACTGTTGCTCCCCACCAATTGGCACTCAGATAGGCTGCCTCTTGAACGTGAAGATCCCATATAAGGTTGCTGTCACTGTTCAGACCAATTTGGTCTGCATTGTCTTACAAAGTAGTATTTGCATCTATTTTTTAAGTAGGTACAATATACAGATGGGAACACCCTGGAATTCGTATGTTTAACAGTGGCTTAGACTGATTGTTAAAGATACATGGTTAGTGATAAATTGGTTGGTGGCAAAAATGGCCAGAGAGGCAGTGTGGTATAGTTATTTGAATGTTGGACTACAACCCTGGAGGCCAGGATTTGTTTCACTGCTCAGCTACAGAAAACTACAGGGCAACTTCGGGTGTGTCACATACTCTCAGGCCCAGAAAATCCTGTGATTAGGGTCACTATAAGTTGGAAACAACTTGAAGGCACACAACAGCAACACAGAAATTGCCAGCTTGAGTATAATTATCATGCATTTGAAACAATGGCAGTGCTAATGATCTGGCTTAAGATGGTTTTTTCAGGAACAATTCCCTTTATATTTAAGACATGTTTAATTGTAAGACATACTAAATCTAGAGTACCATTGAAGTGTAAGGATTGTGGTGGTCTCAATACTTTTCCAAGGCAAAATCGAAAAATTTAGGATACTTACCTGTGTTTATTCACTCCTTGCAGATGCTTGTAGAGCCAAAAAACCAAAAAATTACAAAAGGCAGTAATCAAAATGCACATAGATTAATGAGCATACTCATACAAGTAAACCAAAGAAACAGTTTTAGAGGGAGTACTTGTAGCAGCACACCAGCCGTCGCTGTCTTATAAGCCATCTAATTCAACTGCCTACTTATTCTGAGAAATACAGGTTGTTTATACACCCAACAGATGTATGTTCAGCCTCTGCTTGAACACCCCCTGTGAGAGATGAGCATCCTATTCCTTTAGGGGGCTATTTCCATGGCTGACCTGTTCTCCCCATCAATACTTTTCTCCCAATTGTCCAATGAAACCTTTCTTCAGAAAATATACCACAACCATTTTTTTTTGAAGGTGCAAATGCCGCACCTCTGTGTCTTGAAATACACAAAAAGAGGGAAAAGAAGAAATCTAATATATAAAAGTCAAAGTTAGTGTGTTTGTCTGTGTCAGGCGAAGACCTCATATGATTGGTTGTGTCAGGCGAAGACCTAATATGATAGGCTGCCTAAGAAGATTCTATGAAATCCTGGGGTTTGCAATTTAGAGAGGTCCTTGTAGAATTCTCAGCCAGAGAGCTCTGGGACCATAGTCAACTGTGGCGGTTGCTGTGAAGATGAGGACTAGCAGCAAGAAGGAGGAGGGCAGTGTATTCTCTCAGGAATCCAACCTCTATGTTAATAACTCTGAATACAGATTGGATTGTGGAATATGGGGAAAAGTTACAGGTTCTGGAAGAGACAGTGTGGGGAATTAGAGACAAGCATTACCTATGAGAAAATCCCAGGCAATGCCGGGTATATACGCTAGTATGTTCTAAAACAGAGCTCAGAAAAGTTAGTTTGGAGAATGACCACTCAGAAGGTACATCTTGTCTGGTATTCTGGAAGTTGTGTGAGTTCTTTGGGATCGCTTTTAGAATTTTGTTCTCTATAGACTTTCAATAGGAAGTAGGCACATTTGTCATGCTTACAACATCAAAGCAGTACATGACTTAAGATACAACAGATTTCAAATAAACCAGCGCTATTCAAAGGGGTGGTCCTTGAACTAGTGCCGTCCATAAGCCATTGGCTGCCTGTCCATTGAGAGTTTCTAAGAAAGAAACAGTTGTGATCAATGGGCATAAATATGGTGTTGGTCTCTGGGATATTTGTCAGGGGGGAGAGAAATGTTGGTCCCTCACATGAAATAGCCTGAGAAGCATGCATCTAAACTTCTACAAGACGTCAGCAATGCCAACAAAGAATTCAGTCTAGTTCTCAAAGAACTCAAACCCCAGAACTCTGCCTGGTGTTTGGCGAAGTACTATGGAGAACTGCCTACCAGAGGAACCTCAACAAAGATTGTGTAAAAAGGGTTCATGGGGTGGCTGTTTTCCTATTACACTGCCCAAAAAGTCTGGTTTCCTAAGTCTGCAAATTTGTGGACACATAGATGAGGATAAATGAATCAAGTTGCATAGGACTGTGCTATAATTCTATCATTTACACATTATTCTGACTCTTAATTTTAAAAGTGATTTTAAAGGGAGGGATAACATGCTTTATTCTGTGTGTTCCCTTGTCTAAGTTGAGCACTATATAACTGTGTGTTTTCAAGGATGAGGAGGTTCCACTTAGCCCTAACCCTAGGCCCAGGGTGGATAGATTTCAGACGTACAGAATCTACTTCAGTTTTGGCTGGTTTTAGTAAAACTCAGATCTATGAATGGGAGTGTGACACAAATTTTTTAAGATTAGAGTTCTCAGAGAAGCCCAGCACTTATTCTGGGTGCCAGAAATAAATGAAACTATCATGTCTGCCACACACAAGCATCCACTTTTGGTTATCATTTCAGTATTATAACAAAGGATTTGGGCCTGTTCTTTTTAAGCAACAGCAAATCTTTCCTGATGGAAGCAAACCACACAGACATTTAGATCTACCTTCTACCCTGTCCCTACCCTAGAACATCATCATCATCACTATATTATTATTATTTATTCCTATCTCACTTTTCTCCCCAAGGGGACTCAAAGCAGCTTACAAACATAAAAAGCATAATAAAAAATTGTAATATACAAAAATCAGTAATGATTAAAACAATGTTAAAATACATATTAAAAACAGCATACAAAAAGCATTTAAATGACAATTAAAATAGCCAGCGCCATTCTCTATACAGATTACATCATCATCATCATCATCATCATCATGGCTTCCATGTCAATGGGGTGATGAATCCACTTTGAGTTTTACTCCAAACTTTAAAAGGGGGCTAGCCAAAGTGTTGAACCCTATTCCTGAAATATTGGCACCTTAGGCATCTCTTTAGAATGGATTCACTGCTCCAATGAAATGGAAGCTACCACTCCTACTACACAGTCCCAGCTGCCGCTCAATACTGGTAAGTTATTTTTTCTTGTGATATTGGGGGTGGGTAGGTGGGAATATGTTGTCCCAGGCCAGGCAAAATTGTTGGCTATAGGAAAGAGTAGATGCAGCAATATCTTTGTTGTACTCATGTTTTTCATTTCCTTCTCCTCATTTTTTAGAATCAAGGGAACAGACAATCATCATAGGGAGGGGTGGGGAATGCAGAAACTCTGTCAAGATGGAAGAAGGCACTGTGAGTCAACCCATATGTAATGCCCATATTGATCACTTGAGCACAATGTAGCAACATTTCCCCATGTAGGAAAATGTAGTGCATTGTTTTTCACTGCTGCCACTCATCAGTTTTGTCTATACCACTACAAAAACTATTCCTTTGGTAGTGCTTGAGAAAACAACATGGCCCATTGGTATGGTGAGTCACTAGGCATGCAAAGCAACTTCACATGGCGACTCAAGGCAGCTACCAATTCTAAGCAACTTCCAAGTAACACTTAGTTTCCATCAAGCAGCCCACAGAAGAAAGGACTTGTATGCATCAAGCAAGTTCTCACTGATTCAGCAACTCCATTCTGGGACTAACAATTGGATTTAGGCTGGTGCCTGGAGAGTTTATTTTTTTAAACTCCAGCACTCATAATCCTCATCAGCCTGGCCATGGGCTGTGCTGACTGAAGGATTCTGGGAAGTATTATCCATCAAAAGAAATATGTTCGTACTCAGTTTAAAAAAGGGGAACAATACATTAAATCACACTGCCTTGAGAAAGTTATGGAAGGAATGCACTGTAGCTACCTGTTGTGAACTGAAACTGTAAGAAAGTGACTTACCTCGCCAAAACAAAACCTAAACAGGGTAAGCTATACTGAAGCACTTAACAAAGCCTTGCAGGCCAGAATAATCACTACACAGCCATGCCATCTTTCAATTTAATTTACTGGCTGTTCTATTTCTGGAGCTAATCTGGTTTCAATTTAGATGAGATCTTCCTGAAGGTCACTGAAAATAAGATTATCAAGGATGGAAATCAAGCTGAGAGATTTGAGCAGTAGCAAGGTATCAGGGCAAGGTAAATTGCCAGGAAGAACAAAGAGCTTAGAATTGCAACTGAGTCCTGGAAGCCATACATTGGGTACAAATTCAATGACATTGACTTAATGAATCACTATTAGGCCTGTATACAAAGTGAAGGCCCTTCAGATCAGAATGAAATTGATTTAGAACCAATTTGATGAAAATCACTCCATTTCTTTGCTTGTCTCAGTTCGTTAAAGTTTCTTTCTTTCTTTCTTTCTTTCTTTCTTTCTTTCTTTTCTTTCTTTCCTCCCTCCCTCCCTCCCTCCCTCCCTCCCTCCCTCGAACAAAAAGCTCCAGATGAAATGGCACCAGGAAAAATGAATCTACAACACATGCATGACTCTAATAAAATTTCACCACAGAAAAATGAAAGTCACAGAGGGTTAAGAATCCTGTGGTTCTCCAGATGTTGTTGGACCGCAACTCCCAGGCATTTTTGACCATTAGTTGTGCTAGCTAAGGCTGGTTGGAGTTGCAATCCAGCAACATTGGGACGACCACATGATTCCTTCTCCTGCTCTAACCTGCTAGCTTTGTTTTGTGAGCTGTAGTAATTTTGAAAGCCCTGTTCTGTGCATTTGCTATGAATTATTATTGCCTGAGCAAGAGAGGAAGGCCACAATTTTGCATAGCTGAGCAGAGCAAAGCTACAGGCAGAATTATGCTATACTGAGCCCTTTATTATTCCTAGACCTATCCTATTGCTCCCGTCCTGGTCATGCTGTGTCTGTCAGAGACTATGCTCGGGGTGGGAAGGAATCTCAGAAGCTTCTGGCTATGTCCTATGTCCCTGTAGCAAAATGTGGAATGATTGCATCATCTGCAAAGGTCTCCTAGGGTCTTCCAAAGATCTCAGCAGCTGAGACAATCATTTCACAATTGACCACAGGGACAAAGCCAGATGCTTTTGTGATCCCACCACCACCACCACACCTTTCCACTAGGCATGGAGTGGGGTAGCCTTCAGCTCTACAGGAGGTTGGTCGCTGCAGAGGGAGGAAGGGAAAATTAACCTCCACAGTGACCAAAAACAGACATTTCCAGGCATAAAGTTAACATACTCCTGCATGTGTCATTAATAGGATGCCAGCTGAAGAGAGAAATTCTTGAACCTCAAGGAGACAGAAAAGCATTCTCTCTGTGGGACTCTGCAAAAGGTGCACACTCATTTTATGCTTCAGGCCACATATGGAATTACAAGCAATCAATAAGCTGCACATTGCTGTCCAAAAGATGCTGTTGGAGGCGAGGAGTAAAAATCCAAAGCAGGAACCAAAGTAAAAGTGACAGCCTTAGACCCCAGAAGGAAGGAGGCAGAGGGCCTTGAATCCCCCCATGACTAAGCAAGGCGGCCTAGTTCCCCTCTCCTCAAAATGATCTAGCAAAACTCCTATGTAGTTGAGCCTCCACAGGAAAAGCAATCAGGAATATACTAAATGACCAAGCACTAAGAAATATTTAAGGGAGTTTTTGCTGTTGAACTTCTCAGGAATGATAAAGCCTCTCCGAAATCCATCCTAATCTCCAATTTACTTGTGCATAAACTACTCTAAACGTACGAAGGATAGGGCTACCTACATATCGTGCTTGTAAGAGCCTTCATATTTAAGGATATTTGAATGATAATGGATGAGAAAAGTAATTTGCCCTTCAGCTGCAAACAGGCAAAACTGATAAAAATTGTTAACATCCTCCTCCACCTTCAAATATTTCCAGGGCCCTGATAATAGCTGCAGAGAGGAAAACAGATGATCTCTGATTCAGTGCATGACAGGACTGGGGGTGGGGGGAGCCAGCTGCACGGCAAAACATCATCTGGAAATTAATCAGAGCAAGAGGCGCTGGTCCCAGCAGTGGCTTGAGATAACTGGGGAATATTCAGTGGTTTCTGCAACAGCAGAAAGCTCTGACAATCCCAACGTAGGAAGATGGGCTACAGATCAGCAGCTGTTTTCCAACAAAAGATTAGGGGACCTCAAAAGCCCTGTTGGAATTGCTGAGAGGGGAAGAAAAATACCTTCAGGCACACTGTCAAGCACTCTATTTCACAAACCCCAGGACTGAAAATGGGCATTAAGGCACAAGCCAACAGCTGATAGCCTAAAACCAACTAGAACAGCGGTTCTCAACCTGTGGGTCGCGACCCCTTTGGGGGTTGAACAACCCTTTCACAGGGGTCGCCTAAGACCATCGGAAAATAGTATTTCCGATGGTCTTAGGCTCCATTCCTCCTCGGTGGTGGTGCGCAAGCGCGAGCCATGCGCTCGCATCCTCCTACCCCCTTTGGTGGCCGCATGCACTCCCACCAAAGGGGGCAGGAGGACATGAACGCCTGGCTCACGCTTGCGCACCACCGCTCCTGGGCCTTTTCTGCATGTTACCTTATCGCGGAGGTGAGGGGTGCCGTTCACGCAAGTAGGTTCTTGCGCAAGGCGCTCTCTTCACTGCTCCTTCGTCCCGCAGCTGGCTTCCTGGTTGCACGACCGCCCCACCCCTTCCTTCCGCAGAGTGCCTGGGAGCTGTAGGCTGCGCTGGGGGAGGAAAGGGTGGGGCGGTCGCACGACCAGGAAGTCAGCTGCAGGATGAAGGAGCAGCGAAGAGAGCACCTTGCGCAAGAACCTGCTTGCACAAACAGCACCCCCCACCTCTACGAAAAGGTAACGTGCAGAAAAGGCCCAGGAGTGGTGGTGCGCAAGCACGAGCCACATGCTCGCATCCTCCTGCCCCCTTTGGCAGGAGCGCGTGCAGCCATAGCGTCGCCATAGCAGGAGTGGTGGTGCGCAAGCATGAGCCACACATCGCGTCCTCCTGCCCCCTGTTCAGAAGGGACTGAAATCACTCCCCTTCTCCGCTACCGGGAGAACCTCCCGTCTGATGAGCCAGCTTGGGGGAGCAGCGGCAGCACAGGGGGCAGGTCCCCTCCTCGCCACGGCCCCTGCCCCACTCGCCACAGAGAGGGGCGCTGTGAAAGGGCCGGGAGGCCGCAAGGTGGTGCCTTTCCGGGGGGGTGAGCTGCGCCCAGTGCAAAAGACAAAGGCGCTGGGATTCCTTCCCCCCCGGCCAGGGTCAACACTCTGGAAACTTTTCCCACACTGCCCCTCCAGCGGAAATGAGAGTGAAGCAGAAGCAGAGCCCTGGGTGGTCTCAAAGTTTTTTCCCGGGGGAGACGTGCAGCTCCTCTTTCCCTCCCTGCCCGCCCCCCTGTTCCTGGCCGGCGAGATGGCCTTTGCTGGGGGGGGGAGGCATTGTAAATAAATAAATAATTTTATGGTTGGGGGTCACCACAACATGAGAACTGTATTAAAGGGTCGCAGCATTAGGAAGGTTGAGAACCACTGAACTAGAGTAAATCTAATGAATCAGTGGAAAATTGGCAAGCCAACATTTAGATGAATTCCATTATTTTAGTGGATCAGCTCTAGCTGGGACTAACACTGACATTCAGTCCTAGGTGCTGGGCATCTTATGTGCAATTAAGTATCTGCTTTGTTAATTGTTCCTTAATGAGGAATGTGGCCAGTACCTCCAGTATTCCGTTCCTGTCGCTAAGTAGCATGAGATGACAGCCTCAGATACTGGAGGGTAGCGACAAGGGCATTGCACCCTCAGTCCTTTTTGAGTGAATCCTGCTTTTAGAATATAATACTGCGTACAGCACTGCACTGCATCTCTTAGGACATCAAACCAGCCTGTTGCCTCATGTGCTGGCTGCCAGGTGTTGGGTGGAGGCATCTTGTCCTTTATCACAGGCAGCAAAATGCCTTGTGTCAGCCTGTGAATTGGGTTGGAACTGTTCCTGACAACTTGGTCCAAAATGTAGTAGTAGCTCTCAAAATGAATTATGTTTATATTACATATTTAGAAGCTTTTCTTCTCAGGTGAGCCTTTAGCTGCAGAGGGGGGCAAAGCTCAGACCTGTTAAAGTAATTTGGTGGCTCTATAGTCAGCAGCCATTTGCGGGCATTGATTTCTGCAAAAGAAGCCATAGTTCAACATGTGCTCATTTTGAGTTTAGTCTCTGCCCTAAGAGTTTGAAAGATCATATAACACAAATCTTCTTAAAAGAAGGAGGAGAAAAAATAGTGTGGACTCTAAGTTATTTGCAACTGCTGAAATGTAGAAGAAATGATACATTTTAAAAAAAAAATTATTTCTTTTTTTCTTTCTTTCTTTTCTCCGTTCCTTCCTCCCTTCCTTCCCTCCCTCCCTCCCTCCCTCCCTCCCTCCCTGAACATACATGCATTATGGCTCAAATCCTGTATGGCAGTTGAATATGTAACCTGCAGTTATGCACTTGTGACCATTATATCCACAATTCCTATCTAGCTCCTAACAAGGTCTATATAGGGACCATGAAAGTCACCCAGTCCACACTTATTGGGCAGCAACTTCTGCAACTGACAGGTTCCTTTCCCTGTTGCTCAGGAAGCACTTGACTGCCATTCCCATCCTCCTCACAAGAATGATTTCCAGTGCAAAGCACCCAGCTTTTGCCTGTTGCAATAGATATCTTTCACAGGAGAGGGGTGGGACTATTCATCACCTGATTCTTGAGTAACAGGAGAACAGATCTCTGTTGATTGCAGCAGATGCTGTCCAGAAAATGGAGACTTGGGTCAAGGTTGCACCAGAATTCGTAAAGACCATGCAGGTTTCTGGCCTACATTTTTATCCATAACTATTGAGTGCTTTCACAGAGGTTGAGGCTTTATAGGATTGTGTCCCAAGGTAGCACCTTATCTTAAAACCATACCATACCATGTCACTCTGTCAAAGTGACTTTGTGCATAGTACGTTGCTTGTGAAATACTTTAATCAGAAAGTGACAGGGAAAAGTAGTCACAGTCTTGTTGAGGAGTGTGTAACTCCTTAGATCGACAAGATATGGGTGCAGAAGACTTAACAAACTGGTGCTATTGGGGTTAGGAAAGCAGGTTAACTGAGCATGCTGGCTGGATAATTTTGAGATCACTAGTAAAAAAAAACTCTCACGTTCTGGGCTGCATACTTCCCAGCATACTGAAAACTGTTTATTCATGCCTCTTCTTTCCTCTTCTTTAATGATTAACTGACTCATAAAGAGGATTTTACTTTTAAGGTAAGTTATGTTTATCACTTTTAGGGGGGTTATCAAAAGCTTTTTCGAAAGTCTAGGGTGATGACATCTACTGAGGTACCTGTGTGTTTGTTGACATTCTCAAAGAATTCCAAAAAGTCAATGAAGTAGGACCTGACTTCGCCCAAGCTGTGCTGATTCCTTCTCAACAATTTGTGTTCTTCTATCTTCATTGTTGCTTGCTTCACATTTACCAGCAGAAACTCAATTTATTGAGCTTGTAATTTCCTAACTTCCCACTGCATTTCTTTCTAAAATTGTGTCATTTTGGCTCTTTTTTTAATCCTCTTATAAGAAAATGATGACTGGGGTCCTGTTGGCATCTTAAATACGTGCAAGTTCTCCTACAGAAGTGTCCAGACATTTTATTTTATGCAGAACATCTACATTTAGACCAACGTTGTGGAAGTGGAGCAGCACATGTGGTCTCATCTTGCATGGTTATACATATCTATTGCACATTTGGGTGTGCATTTAGTTTTGCAACACTGCCATTTATCACGAGATTACCTAGTCCAATGAACACACAACTTTACACACAGAAATTTACACTATGCAATGCTGATTTAGGCTTTTAGTCCAATTTTAATGACTAGTTGAACATTTCTGCTAGAGATAAAAGATCTCTTGGGCAATGCAAATGGGTATATGCTATCTTGATTCAGTAATTTGTTAACTTTAATAGTAAGACAGTTTCTTCTTCGTGGTCTCTGTGCCTTCATACACTAGGAGCTTTAGCGCCTGCGCGGTAGCGTTCGGAAACTTCTAGAGCTTGTTCGCTTGGCGGGAACCCCTCCCCCACGCCGGTACTGCGCATGCTCCTCCCGCCGAGCAACGGTCTCTCCTCAGTTCTTTCTCGTCCGCCGCCGCGTACGGAAGGTTCTTAGTTTGTTCCTCTCACGTCGTGCTTGGCTTGCTGTTTTTCACGGTTTTACGGACTTTCGGACTGTCTTTGACCTCTCTTTCGGACTCCCCCTTCGGTTTTCGTCTTTTGGATTTCGGAGTTTGGCGTTTCTTCGTCTTATGTCCGCGCTCTTTAAGAAGTGCGTGTCCTGCGGCCGCAAGGTTGCCCTCAACGACGGCCATAAGGAGTGTCTCTTCTGTTTGGGCGAGTCCCACAACATCCGGACTTGCCAAATTTGCAGGGATTTTACTCCGCAAACTCTTCGCAACCGCTCCGCGAGAAATCAAATCTTTTTGTTGGGAGCAGTCTCTGCGGGCGATAGCGAGACCTCCACCTCCAAGATGGCCGACAAGAAGACGACCACGCCATCGACGGTATCGGCGGCTGCCGTTCCGTCCACCTCGTCGGTATCGGGCTCGGTACCGGCGAAAACGCCGATCTCGGCGTTACCGAGGATCCCGAAGCTGTCGGCGGCTGCCAAGTCAGCTAAAGGATCCTCGACGGCGAGGAAGGCTGAGGCTCCCCTTACGGAGACGCCTGCAAAAAAGCGCCCTGCTCCGGACGGAGGCAAGGGCAAGGAGAAGGAGAAGAAGAAGAAGAAGGAAAAGAAGCGCTCCCCGGCTGGGGACGCTCAACCTCCTACTCCTCCTCCTACTCAGCAGCCTTCCAAAGGGCGAGGCGAGTCCGTCGACCTCTCGGAGGATGAGATCGAGGACGTTCCCCAACAGCGCCCGGACTCGCCTCTGGCAGACCCTCCAACCCTGGTGGAGGAGCGCCACCGCCCTCTTAGCCGTCGCAGGTCGGCCGACCTGCAGCAGAGAGAGCCCTCTGCTTCTCTGGAGCGGCGTTCGACCTCCTTGGTCCCGGTCCCGCTCTTCCGAGCGTCCGGTGGCCTCGCCGCCTCCGAGGGAGACAAGAGAGGAACAACCTCGCTCGTCTGCCTCCAGATACACCTCGGCGTCCTACGTGGCCAGGTACGCGAGGGAATCTGAGTGGAGAGAGCGCCCGGCCTCCTATCGGTCCCATTCGCCATCGTACCGGGATCGGTACCATCGTGGCCCGAGTCGCTGGGAGACCTTCCGGAGGTCCCGGTCACCTCGTCGACAGCGCGAATCGCGCTCGCCTGAGGGGACGAGGCTCGGTACCGTCGACGCCGAAGCCGATCTCCGTTGGACCGCCGCTCCTTCAGCCGCTCTCCCTCCCCTCGATATCATAGGGCGAGGGAGCCTTCACCACGGTATCGGGCGATATCGCCACCTCCTAGGGTCACGGCGACGGCGACGCGCCCTACGGAGTCGGTGGTGACTGAGCGGGCTACGACGACGTCAGCCTGCCAGACTACCCCGGTCACCACCAAGAGGGTGAAGTCCGTGGTCAGCCATCCCAAGCGGGACGCTGCTGCTACCACCGCCCCGGCTGCGGAGAAGCCTAGGAAGGCAACACCTGCGGCGACTACGAAGGAGCCGGAGAGCGAGCGGCGAGAGGACTCACCGAGCTCGGAGTCGTACGACTCGAGTGCGGAGTCTGAGGTGTCTGAGGCGGCCTCCCAGGAGTCTCCTCCGTTGGGATTCGGGGACCCGATCCCAGATTCTGCTCCAGAGGACGTCCACCAGTTCTCTGCGATGCTGCTCCGCATGGCCACTACCCTCGGCCTTAAGATCGCCGATGCGGAGCCGGAGGATGACGATCCAGCCTTCTCCGTTTTCGAGGAGAAGCGACCTTCCACGGCCCCGCTGCCTCTCCTGCCCCGGGTATCCAGACTGGTGAAGGCCGCCTGGGATAGACCGGCCTCGGCTCAGCCGATACCGCAGCGGTTAGAACACCTCTACAGGGTGCAGAAGGATAACGCCGGTTATCTATTTAATCACCCTGCACCGAACTCTGTGGTCGTCGAGTCCGCGCAGACGAAAGGCTCCGGCAGGCAACACACCACCCCGCCGGACAAAGGGCAGAAGTTGGACGCCTACGCAAGGAGGTTCTATTCGGCTGCCTCCTTGCAGATCAGGCTGTCCAACACTCAGGCTTGCCTCGCGGCATACCTGAAGAAGGTGCTCGATCGCCTGCAACCAGCGATGGAAGCGGTACCGGAGGACATCCGCCAAGCCTCCTCCGTGATCTTCAATGAGGCTATCTCCATCGCTCGGCACCAGATGGCCTCCTCCCGGCACGCAGTGGAGATCGCCTCCCGGGTCATGGCGGGATCCGTCGGCCTCCGCCGCCATGCTTGGCTTCGACCGGCCGACATCCAGGAGGACACCAGAAGGAGGATTGAAGATCTCCCCTTCGACGGTGAAGGCCTATTCAATTCGTCCACAGACGAAGCTTTGGACAATCTCGTCAAGGCGAGACTGACCGCAAAAAAGATCGGGCTGCAGCCGGCCACGCAGACCCGCAGGGCCTCCACCTTCCGACCATCCTGGCGACGATCTTCCACCTCGTCGTTCCAGCGTTCGGCCCATCTGGACAGTCGAGACCGTCCTCCGGCTCATCGGCCAGACGCACGATTAGGCGGCGCCCGCCTTCGTCGAAGAAGTCCTCCTCCGAGACAAAGTCTCGGTTTTGACGTGCCTGGCAGGACCCGCCAATACCCACTCTTCAGCCTACCATCAGCGCTCGGAGACCGACCGACCCTCGCTCGACACCTAGCGGAGTGGCAGTATGTCACTACGGACTCTTGGGTGCTTTCCATCGTCCGTCTTGGCTACGCCATCGAGTTTCTCGATATTCCTCCTCGCGGCGTTTATTACTTTCCCCGCCGTCGAGTCCGGCCCTCCTGGAAGAGATCCAATCCCTCCTCCAGAAAGGGGCGATCGAGCGGCTCCCGCAAGAGGCCAAGACCACCGGCTTCTTCTCCAGGTACTTCACGGTACCGAAAGCCGACGGTACCCTCCGGCCGATCCTAGACCTCAGGGGGTAACTACTACATCCGCCCCAAAAGGTTCAAGATGGTCACGATACCGTCGATCCTACCCTTCCTACATCGAGGGGACTGGTTCGCCTCCATCGATCTCCGAGACGCATACTTCCATATCGCCATTCGCCCGCAGCACAGACGGTACCTCCGCTTCGCAGTCGACGACACCTGTTACCAGTACAAGGTGCTGCCGTTCGGACTCTCGACTGCCCCAAGGGTCTTCACCAAGTGCATGGCCCCGGTGGTATCCTACCTGCGGACGAAGGGCGCTTCCGTCTTCCCCTACCTCGACGATTGGCTGTTGGTGGCGTCCTGCAAACAGAGACTTTACCACGACGTCCACATGACGTTGTCACTCCTGACCCACCTTGGTCTACGAGTGAATCCGAAGAAGTCCCACCTCGAGCCGGCGAGGATCTTGGACTTCATCGGGGCGACGCTCGACTCGACCTCCGCCAGGGCGTACCTACCAGAGTCTCGAGCACAAACTTTGATCCGGGCCGCCGCTCACGCTCGTACGGCCCCGACGTTATCTGCGAGAAGCGTCCAGCAGCTCTTGGGCTACATGGCTGCGACGACCGCTGTGACATATCTCGCCAGGCTGAGAGCAAGACCTCTTCAACACTGGTTCGTCCGCATATTCGACCCCCTGCGAGACGAACAGACACTCCGACTGCAGCTGCCGGGAGACGTCCGCTCATCCCTCCGATGGTGGCAGCGCGACGCAATCTCATGTCGGGGATGCCTTCCAACAACCGACACCGAAGGTGACGGTAACGACCGACGCCTCCCTGTATGGATGGGGTGCCCACTGCGGCGATCTCAGAGTCCGCGACAGATGGACCGACGACGAGACCGCTCTCCATATCAACGCGTTGGAGCTGCTTGCCGTCTGGAAAGCCCTACGGGCGTTCCGCCATGCCGTGGCGGGGCGCACGGTCCTGATTCTGACGGACAACACCACCGCCGTCTGCTACATCAACAGACAAGGTGGGACTCATTCCACGACCCTGCTCGACATCGCGCTCGGCCTGTGGGAATGGTGCATTCGCCTGCACACGCATCCCGTGGCGGTTCACCTGGCCGGGCAGGAGAACACCACGGCAGACGCCCTCAGCAGGGACACCTCATCCCATCACGAATGGTCTCTCTCCGGAGAGGCGTTCAGACTGATTCGGGACCGCTGGGGCGAACCATCGATCGACCTCTTCGCGACCAGGGAAAACGCGAAGTGTCGCCGATTCTGTTCCAGAGCGGGCCACGATCGTGCCTCCATCGGGGACGCTTTCCAGTTTCCGTGGACCGGGGAACTCCTCTACGCGTTCCCGCCGTTCCCGCTGCTCGGCCGGACGATATCAAAGATCCTCGCCGACCGAGCCGACGCGATCCTGGTAGCCCCGTACTGGCCGAGGCAACATTGGTTCGCACCCCTGCTACAAGCCGCGCGAGACGACCTGCTCCGGTTGCCACCGACACCGGACCTGCTCTCCCACTCCGGCGGCCGAGTCCTCCATCCGGACCTGCCACGCCTGGCCCTCCATGCCTGGAGGATATCGCACTAGACGATCCCGTGCTCGGTACCGTCCTCGTCGCGGCCAGGAAGGAATCCACCCGTCGCAACTATCAATACAAGTGGCGACGCTTCCTGACCTTCGCTAACGAGAGGAGTGAGCCGGTATCGCCCGCGGGGCTCTCGACCGTCCTGCACTTCCTCCTGCACCTCCGGCAACAGGGCCTGGCGTTTCCATCCCTGAAGGTGTATCTCTCCGCGATCGTGGCATACCAACCGCCACGATCTGCTGCCTCGGCCTTCTTCAGGAACGATACCGTTAAGCGGTTCCTGAAAGGACTTCATCATCTCTACCCGCCGGTATCGCCGCCGCTACCGCCGTGGTCCCTCTCGCTGGTGCTCTCGCAGCTGACGAAGCCGCCCTTCGAGCCGATGGCGACCTCGGATGACAGGCTCCTGACAATGAAAACTGCCTTCCTGGTAGCGGTGACCTCAGCGAGGCGAGCGGGTGAGATCACAGCTCTTCGTTCCGATGAGCCCTTCACGGTCTTCCACAGGGACAAGGTGGTCCTGAGACCTGACATCTCGTTCCTGCCAAAGGTGGTGTCCAGTTTCCATCTCAACCAGGATATCATCCTGCCTGCCTTCTTCCCGAACCCGACGACACCGTTGGAGCGGTCCCTCCACTCCCTAGACGTGCGTCGGGCATTGGCTTTCTACAAGGACAGGACTGCTTCCTTCCGACAGACGCCGCATCTCTTTGTTTGCTATGGGCGACGTCGGAGGGGCCTAAAAGTGTCCACCCAGCGCTTCTCCAAGTGGGTGGTGAGGACTATTGAACTGGCGTATGAGCTCGCGAGGAAGCCTCCGCCAGTCCTGCTTCGAGCCCACTCCACCAGAGCTGTGGCTACTTCTGCGGCCCTCCTGCGAGGAGTTGACCTGCATGAACTCTGCCGTGTGGCGACCTGGTCCCAACCATCGACCTTCGTGCGCCACTACAGGCTCGACTGCCGGTCGCGCAGAGATGCCCGGTTTGGACGTGAGGTGTTGGCTTCCGTGCTGTAGGACCTGACCCGCCGTCCGACCGGTAAGCTACACAGTCTCCTAGTGTATGAAGGCACAGAGACCACGAAGAAGAAGAACAGGTTGCTTACCTGTAACTGTGGTTCTTCGAGTGGTCATCTGTGCCATCATACACACCCGCCCTTCCTCCCCTCTTTCTCAGGTCCCTGTAGGTTCTACGGCGGACGACAGAACTGAGGAGAGACCGTTGCTCGGCGGGAGGAGCATGCGCAGTACCGGCGTGGGGGAGGGGTTCCCGCCAAGCGAACAAGCTCTAGAAGTTTCCGAACGCTACCGCGCAGGCGCTAAAGCTCCTAGTGTATGATGGCACAGATGACCACTCGAAGAACCACAGTTACAGGTAAGCAACCTGTTCTAACTAGAACAGTGCCAAGCTTAGAATTGCTTGAATGCAAGGGAAAGGCTTCAGGTAAGCCTCTTGAGTTTTCTTCCCCCATTTTGCCATTGCTGACACCTGTGCACTAGTGCCCACGCACGCACACACACACGGGAAATGGGAAGGAGATTGAACATCCCTATAGCCATTGCTATTTGCCCCTCAACTCCTTTCTTGTAGCTAAAGGCAGGCACTGAGCCCAGGAAGAGAAGGCAGTTAGGCAAACAGGGACTGCTGCTTACTGCTGTCATTGCTACTCACCTGCATGCTAGATGAGAACAATGGGAACAGAGACAAGGAGCAGCATCCAGAGAGGGAGCCAACTGATGGCAGACAGAGGAGCCCTTTTTTGCTCTCTAGCAGGGGTGGGCAACTGTATAGGGGCCAAGAACCAATTTTCCCCTAGATTCACCTGTTGGTTACACATCTCAGAGCAAGCTTAAGTACTTTAATCTTCCATTACAGTCCTTCACAAAAAGGTGGCAAGAAGTGGCATCACAACCCTTCCTGCTGCAATATTGAGAAGGATTGTAGAGAAAAGAAGAGGTATTTGGAAATAGTAAAGGGTTCTGGGAAGTTTATGTGTGTTTTCATATCTTGTGAGTGGTTCTGTGTGATGTGAAGGCAAAATTGCCCCCAAATCATGCCATTTTTTAAAATGAGGTGATGGTGGCAGGGGTGGGTGGGTGGTTGAATTGGTAGGGGGCTTCTGCAGCCATAAAAGTGGGCTCCAGGAGTTCCATGCAGGCAGCAAGATACAATATGCCCAGCCGTGGTCTATAGTCAGTACTCAGATTTTCTAGGAAGCAGTAGCATCCTGAATCTTAAAAAGTCTGGCTCAGTCCTTTGTTTTAACACAAACAGGTAATATCTTGTTCTTGCTATCATTCAAAACCAGCCTTGTCTCTTTTTCACGGTGCAATCCAATTTTGACAACTTTCCTTTCAACTCCAGTTTACTACATTTAAGCAACATTCCTGTTCCCTTCGGGAGGGGTTTGCATGGATAATTCCTGCAGGTCCAAGCTGGTGGTTTGGGTGCAGGTATGTATCTCTCCTATCAAAAATGTCACAATCCAGTGATGAAGCTGCCAACAAAACACAGGTGTGCCAGCCTGTACAACTGTGCTGATGAAATGCAACGACCTAGGACAAAAATCTCTGATTCAATACTGTACTTTCTGAAACGCATGCAACTCACAGAAGTTATGAACGAGGTAGAGACACTGCAGGTAGAGACACTGAACAAGAAAAGAAAGCTTATAGGGTTATTCATGTACAGGCTTAAACTATTAACAAACAGTATTGTCTGATTCTTGGCAGAAAGCCAGCTTAAAACCTGACTTTTCCCACATGAACCTGCCCATTCACTTTACCATGGATGGGCAATTGTGGTCCTTGCAGAAGGCTACAACACCCCATTTTCAGCTGAAAATTGCACTGGAAATTCATTCCTGTTGTAATCTCTTGGGGGCTACCAGAGTGCTGGAGGGACTTAAACTTTTATCTGCAATTCTTGGATGCTTGCAGGAGTGACAACTGACCATGAGTATGGAGACTTGGAAAGAGGGAGGGCCAGGGGCTTTGCAGGGCACATAAGGCACGTGAGGCCAGACTTTCCTCCAAGCCTTACTTAGATTGTCTGCAGAGACACTACTTAATAAATAATTTCTAATGTGAAGAGCTATGAAAGGCAGGGTCTTTTCAGTGCTGGCACTAGGATTGTGGCAAACTTTCCACAGAAATGTGCATCAAATTCCTTCACTAACAGAGGGCCTGATGGCAAGGTGGGCTACTGTGGGAAGGCATTTAGTTGCATGAGAGCCAGCATGGTGTGGTGGTTTGAGCTGAGGAGTCAATTCTCCACTCAGCCATGGAAATCCACTGGGTGACCTTGGCTACATCCCACACTCTCAGCCCCAGGTGATAGGTTTGCCTTAGGGTCGTTACAAGTCAGAAACGACTTGAAGGCACACAATTTAGCTTCATGTTGCATTCTTATTGCTATCTGTGCAGTGATTATGTTGTTTTATTGTGCTTTTCTCCATTTATATGTATGTTGATGCTAAGTCATCTTGTGGTTGGTTATAACAACTGAAAATCAATAAAGACAATTATGATGAACATTAGTTTATAAATATGACCTGTTATATTATGTAACTTTATAGATACCTAGCTACATAGCACAGGTATGATGAAATCCTTTACTGGATTGTGAAGGTGCATAATGAGACACTGGCACACGCGCCCAATGCACATCATACGCTGATGTGTATTACATGCTGATATGCATTGCACAGTGATGAACATAATGCGCTGATGTACATTTCATACCTGTGCAACATGCACTGATATTCATTTCACACCAATGAATATTATAAACTATGTTCATTGCACACTGATTACATTGAGCACTCTGCTGTCTCTGCTGTGTAGAAACGTAACAACAGACCCTTATTGGATATGGATGTTATGCAACTGCAGAATTCTAATTCCTATAGGTGTAAGATCACTTACGAAGATGCAATGCCCCAACAAGATTCTGATGTTTATTTACCAATGCATTTTCCATTTTTCAACTCTGACATTATCAGTTGAGCTTTCTGGTGTCTGACTGGATTCAGAATGTAAACGTACTAATGGAAAAAGAGAAGGTGAAAGAAAGTGGTCAAGATCCTACATGGCAACACATAGTGCAAGAGTTCCACATACAGAGAACTGCTGTGGTTCCTGTCACCAGCCCCAGGAGTCACTAAATTGTTAAGATAGCTGCTTCAAACAGCCATTCTGGTGCGGGGTGGGGGGGCAGGAGAAGGATTGGAAGAACATCTTCAGACCAAGGATATTTTCTGACAAGGTCTGCCAGGGTCCTTTGGAGAGCTCAACAGATGGTATCATCAATCTGTGTCAGAGTATGTTCTCATTGCCAGATGCTTCTCAAATCCCTCTGCTCTCCATCAGCAATGATCATTGAGGGCAGCTATCACAGTGACATGAGTGCTGGATGTGTGTGTGTTGCTTGTTGAGAAGGGAGGAAGGATATACCAACCTTCACAATGACACACACACAAAAGCATATACAAGCAAAAGGTGAAATTATCCTGGCACATGTCACTAACAGGAGAATGTGCTTGTTTGATTGTTGTTTTTTAAAAGAAATTTATTAATTTTCAAAAAGACAATGTGCTTGTTTTGATGTACCTGATCAAAATCCACTTAAAATTTAACTATGATTAAAGAACATGAACAAATTTACTGGAGGAAGAATCTCAGAACAAGTTGAGGCACTCATGCAGGTAAACACATTCATGCAGGTAGTCTTGGCTATCACCAAACATGAGTTTGTGTAGTTCGTGTATGAAAGCAGAATATTGGTGTATATTCTAAAAGCATCGTCATTGACCTACAATCTCTGTCTTCAAAACACCTGCTGAGAGCTCCTTGAAGTGACTGAAGCTGCCATTAGAACCTTGATGCACTTCTGAAGTGGTGTGTTTTTAGAACAAAACTGCATAGCCATGCTTAGCAAGGTATTTTGAAATCCTGTTATGAAATGCAGATGATGAAGCAAGATGATCTTGGTTCTTTTTGTTCTACATGAAAAAAGGATGAAGAATTAACTGTATCTCTAAAAGGACAGCAAAAAGTTTGAAGCAGCAGGGTGATCAGAATGGGATGGGCAATGGCAAGTGTTAGTATAATGGCATCATCCCAAGTAAGCAAAACAATTGCAGAATATGGCTGAAAACAGGATTTAGCATCAGCCTGTGCAAGATTTTCCCAACTCAAAGTCTTCCAGCTGGTAGACTACAACTCTCTTCATTGCCAGCCAGCTGGTGAGAAGGTGGGATATGTAGCCCAAGATATCTGGGGAAAGCTGGTCTGTGCCAAGAACTACAATATATCAAGTGCGGTAGATAAGCTGTTCTGAGTGAACAGGTCTCTCACTCTGTGGAAAGCACCATGGGGTATATGGGACAAATATCCTCTGTAGCTGGGCATTACCATGGGAATGCTCCACACACTGTAATCTACAAGTGGAATACTGTGCTAGCAGGCAGGTAGGACAGAGTGGGAAAGTTTCTATACTAGGAATATTGAAAGGAATAGTCACATGAATCTGTCTTAGCATAAAAGGACACAAAGGAATCCAGCAGCACCTTTGGCACTAACTGTGACAAATAAGCTTCTAGCATAAACATCTGTGGACTGCAAGCTTATGCTAGAAATCTCTTTTTCCTAGTAAGTCTCAAAATTTGCTACTGGTTTGCATTATGCCTATGGTGAAATGGAGCCCACCAAGAACAGAATCCACAGCTACTCTAAATTCAAAAGGATTTACATTTCTTTTTGTGTCTCTCCTACACCAAGCTTATACTTTTATGCTACAGTACCCTGTATCTTCCAGTCAAAATGACCATTGGTCACACTGGCTGAGGACTGAAGGGTTTGTAGTTTCCATATGCCACCTCCTTGCTCTGGTCCTCCCAGCAATGAATGGATATGCTGAATCACTGATAACGCGCATGCACTGGAAGAAGTTGGCAGTCTAGAACAGTGTTATTTTTGTAATCTGATTAGCTGGATAACTAGCAGGACAGCGTCATGGCAGCACCTGACTCTTTGCCTATATTAAATCCCATAATGCACTAAGTGGCCACACAGACAGTTCTTACCAATGTACTTACACTGCTAAGCCCTTTCCCCAATTAGAAGATGCACATCAAGCACTGGGACAGCATATTATTTTGTACAGCTAGAAAATCTGCTCAGAATGTGCTAAAAATGAACGTTCATCAAAGAATTCAAAGTTAAAACACCTAGGACACACATAGAAAGGAAAGATAATGTACACTTCTGTTTTGGTTTAGTTATTAGCATAGATGATCTATGTCTATGCACAAAAAACATAAACCAGGAGTTGTAAGGGACAAGAGAACACTTTGCTCCGATTTCTCTGCCCAATTTCTATAATCTAGAGTTCAAAGAAGTCATCTCTTAATGGAGCTCGCATCCATCTTTCCTTCTTCCAGAGAGAACACTTACCATAGCTTCTCCCAAGCACCTTTGGGGGAAACAAACACTTTATCTATTGGCTGAAGGAATAAGAATCACCAACTGCTATTTAGCAACAGAACACAAGCAAAGGAAGATCAACATAAACTGGACGCAAAAGCTGCCACTTTGTTCTGGCACTGAAGAAGCAATTCTTCCCTCTCTTCCCCACTCCCTTGTGTGACGTATCTCTTAATTTGTAAGTTTGATGGGATCGCTCCTACACTCTAAGTTAAATGAGCCACTTTGAGAGATAATGCCTGGAATCCTGTTGAAAAATTAGGCAGCATAACGATCCATTATATTGTCCTTATAATCTCCTTTCGGTTCTTGTCTAGAAAATGGTTTAGAAGACATCTCATATTCTTATAATGAACTAGTCAAGTAACAAAATGTTTATTCAGATCTAACAAACCTAAGTTGCCATAAGCTTTGCTTGCCTTGAGTGGCCTTTTTGACAGAAAAGTAATTTTTTTCTTAAATAAAAACATCTGTGTTTCCCTTAATAGTATACTTAAGTAAGCTTTAGAGTCTGAAAGTAACAGATATCTTCATAATTAAAATATCAAAACATTCTCAGTCATGTTCATGAATGTGTTCGATAAGAGTTATACATCCATAACTGATTTGTATTTATGATCCTCACATATTCATGATTGTGACAATAGTGTAGGGAATATATGGGGAATATGTGAGGATTGTAAAAGTCCCTCAATCCTGCCTTGCCAAGCAGCAGCCACTGAAGGCAACAGAGACTTTCTCTTCTACTGATCAGGGTGCAGCATGTTGACATTTCCACCCTCCTCCTGACAGCAATCTTCAGTGTGAGGAGGAACACAATAGGCATGCTGGAGATTGCTGGTGGGGGGGAGTTAAGTAGACCTAAGTAGTTGATCTAGAATGTTAGCCTATATTTTGATCTTGGAAATATATCTAGTTTTATTTATTATACTCAGATACGTGTAAGTATGTTTTTTTTTCTTTTAATTATTTTACATATTAGAATTCTTTTATCATTTCTTATTACTTTATACAACATTTTAAATCCTGATGCATATAATAATTCCTTCTTCCTATACAGGTATTGTAATTTAGTTTTTTAAAATTCTCCCTCTATCCCTTCCTTCCACACTCCCCAATCAATCATAAAGTCATGAACCTTATACTTGCCAATCACCATAAATTCCAAAGAGTTACATGCTGTTCCAATATCTTTCTTGATCCAAAGAAGGTTTAAGTCCAGTATTGCCTTGAATAATAATATACATAAACAATAAACGGCGTCCAAGTAATCTCAAACATATCTTCTTTTATGTCCCCTCTTGCTATTCTTAACTTTGTATGTTAATTTTTCTAAAACTGTTATGAAACAAAACCTATTTAGCCACTTTTGTATCAAGAAGTTTTTCTAATGTTTTCCGTATTTTAGCAATTCCATGCTGTACAACCTTGGTAAACACTCCAAATTTCCCAGCCCGCCCAAGTCCTTGGGACAGTGTGCAACAGAAATGGAGCTAACTTTTGGTGAATATACCAGCAGCATGGCAGTGACCAGTGGAGAGATGATCTTCTTCTGACTTACCTGTGGCTTGACAGAAGAGGAGGAAGGTACTATGAGCATTCACATGCTGGACCTGGTCCCTTAAGAAAGGTGGCATCAACATGACTGTGGCAAAATCTGTGCTAGACCAAACATCGGGCTGGGGACTGATGGGTGAAGGAGGTGGATCACTTTCCACACAGGACAAAGAAGAGGTACCAGTAGGTGGAAAAACTACAGAAGATGAAGCTGTGACAGAAAGGAATAGGAAAGGGGACAAAAAGGAGAAGGAGGAAGAGGAGGAGAAGAAGAAGAGGGCACTAAGGAAAAAGTAGTAAGAAATACTTCACATGTCAAAGAAATAATGTGCAAAGGAGGAAATAAAAAAGAAAACAGTGAACTTTAATTAAAAAACCCTATCACCTCTATTACTAAAGCAGGAAATCATACTTGTTTGGGTTTTAGTGTGAAAAAACTACAAGGTTAAGTCTAAAAGGCTTATTCTATAAAGACAACAAGATGTCAATTGGTCAGTAACAAGAACAGAATACAATTACTTTTAATATTTATTTCATCATTTTTTTCACATACACACGCGCACACACACACACACACACACAATTAAAAATAGAAAAATAAAAGAAAAATGAATCATACAAAATATAAAACTGTTTCCACTAAGACTCCCTAGGGTGAGTTGGCAAAGACTGCAACAGGAATGAAGGAGTCTTGGAACATATTGCCTATTCAACAATGAAAAAACTATTTCTAACTTCTCTATTTCTTACATAGAGCAAGGGAGAGACACAAGACAGTGATATAACACATATGAAAACTGTACAGCACAAAGGAATTTTACAGACAAAATAGTGCTGTTGTGAGCCACACTGAGTACAGAGTCTCAGTAGAGATTATGGTCCAATACTGGGACAGTTCTCATCTATTTCTGTTTCTTTCTCCAGTTGCTTTTATTGGTGGATGTTGTGAAGAAAATGTGAAAATATTTGGCAAAGCTGGTTATTTGTGGTGGTGGGTGGACAGGTCTGATTGCTTTCCAACTGTGAAAAAAGCTGAAAAATAGATCACATCCTCAGAAGTCTTTTTCAGGATGCCCAGTAAAAGGCATGCCAACTTCTGCATTGCATCGACAAGACACAAGCTTCTCACAATGATGTATTTTCTGTGACTACTGTTTACTTAAAATAATCCACTTTTAAAAAAATTATAAAATCCAATTAATGTGGCAGTATCCAGTTTCTTTTTAAAAATATCTCTTTTCTAAAGTGAAGTCTCCACAACCAAAAAACTGAACATTAAGCACTCAAAAATTTTCACCACCTTGACATCTCTGAAAGGAAAAAGCATTTAACCAAAGTATATCCCTGAGAACCTTAAGCAAATCAGATTTGTTCCAATATCATCATAGTCTAATAAGGTACACTAAGTTTTTTTTTTTTAAGTCTAACATTTCGTTCATCAGCTAAACCTAACAGACAAGATATAACTACTGCATTACATTAAGCATTAGAAACCACTACATGCAAAGAAGTGTTCCAATCTGGACAAAAAGGCTATAATTTACCAATCTGATAAACTAAATATCATTTCCAATTTGGAATTAAACTGAAATTAGATTTTTAGTGGCAGTTAAATATGCACAGCCGGAAGCTACTTAAATCTTTTTTTGGCATGGCTCTGCATTAAAGAGTTAATTTTTACCTTCTATGAAAAAGAGAAATTAATTAAAACAGCATAGGTGAGTTTTAAATCATCCTCAAAAGGCAGTGTTGGGGGGAGGGTAGAAATTCACAATGTAAAATCATAACTGGCCATTTAAAATAAATCAAAAAACAAAACAAAAACATAAAAAATAAAAATGTAACAGAATGCAAAATTATTGTCTACTCTATCCAGGTATGAACTGACAATGTGCCCAGTACTTGTAGCCCTTTCTGACTCAGTCATCACATCAAAAAGTGAATGTGCTCGAAAACAGACAATCCACCATAACAGTACTTCCATTAAGGAAACTGAGGACTTTCTCCTTTAATCTCCCTCAGCATCTGAGTCAGCAAATTTCAGTTCACATTTAACATCAAAAGGTTTGTCCTTGACTTCTTTGTAAGAATGTGAATGTTCCTCATCATGTTGAACATGGCCATTCCCATAGTCTGCTTCAGTCTCGTAGCCTGTATCATGCGCTGGCTTTGGATGGTCTCCGCTTTGGGTCATGAGACTGCCTGGCTCCACCAGTGTCTCCTTCACGCTTTGCTCACAATCAGAAAAATCTGACTTGGGTTTCTTCTTCCCAAGTAACATAGCAGAGCGGAACTTTAGACACTGATCTGGTAAAAACCCATTGTAACAGTTGTAGGTAAAGAGACATAAAAAAAGCACAAAAAAGAACAGGAAAAGAAACATCAAAAGCGAATTATCATTTGACTTCAGAAAGAGGGTCTTCTCAGGGACTTCGGCAAATGAATTTGAGTGTTCAATGTCAGAGACAGTACTCATCAGATCAGGGACAATGGGATTTGTTACTATCTTGGATGTTGCAATTGACACAACTGGAGTGGTTGAAGTGTGAACAGCTGACCCCTGGGAAGCCACAACTGACGTTTTGAGCATTTCTCCGTTACCTTCAGTTTGAGTGGTTGGCTGGGTTGGGCTCAGAGTGGTGTGCTGGATTTTTTTCAGTTCCAAAATATGTTTTGCTAACACCTGTGAGAATTTCTGGTTCTTCACTTTTTCTTCTGACAGACATTGATAAACACCACTGTCTCCTTCAGACAAATTGAAGATGAGCAGAGCTTTCTCCAGAAGACGATACTTGGGACTTTCCACCTTTAACACATCATCCTTGAATTTCCAAACCACCTGGGCCAGGTTGGACTTCTGAGAACATTTCAGCTCTGCAGTGCTCCCATGTCTGAAAGTATGCTGCAGAGAATGCTCTCTGACTTTATCTGGAACAGCAAAATAAATGTGTACGAGTTCAGAACTGAGTTTTTAAAAATTGGCTAAGAGGCCAATTCAGCTATGCAGAAAAGCATCTAGCTTACAATGAGACCCCAGTTAGCTTGACAAACCACATTTAGAGAGGTATGCCATTTTGCATCCCTCCACTGGTTGAAATCATCTTTTATGATTGCTCCACAGCCTGTGCCCCTGATCTGCTCCAGAGACCACAGGTGGGGCCTCGAAAACAGAGTGGAAGATGGCAAAGGAAGCTGCAGAAAGGATCATTGAAAATTACCCTCTCTGAGAGATGCTTTCTTCCAGTGCAAGGTTTTCAACTGGCCACCATCCTTGATTTGTTTGTCACAAAGCAGCTTTTACAATGGGTGTGAAAAGCTACTTGGGCTATAAGGAAATTGTAGTCTTCCTACACAAACATCTAGGGAACTAAGTTGCTCTATTTATAGAAGAGAGTAGAGAAAAGAAATTATACATTATTTTATGTGCAGGAAAAACACCACTAAAATATGAAGGCTACGCTAAGTGTTATGAACATGCTCAGGAAGAAAGACAGCTACACAAGTTCCCCTTAATAAAATGAACACACTCTCACAAACCACAAAAATGGAAGGAAGGGAGGAAGAGGAAAAAGATTGTAGACCTAAAAATAATGAATGATTTCATGGGTCATTAAAAGTCCAAAATATATTTTCTATTGCCTTGTATCAAAATTCTATTACAAAGAAAATACAGTAGTTTATATTCAAAGGTAGGTGATTCAAAATAGTTCTTAATGCAGCTGGCACTATGATGAATGAGTAAATGTGCAAACCAGTAGAGCAACAGCATCAGTCCACACATGCAGTGCACAACAGTGTACTCTGTGTTGTCCAGAATCCAGTTAACCAAAGATTAGAGCATGAAAAATTACTTCTGGGGACTGCAACCCTTGATCAACATAGTCTGTAGTTGTAGTCCAAAAAGTAACTTTTCCATGCTCTGTCAAGGAAATACTGACAGGGACTATTAGATTGTAGTGTAGTGTAGTGTGTGGCTACATTGAATTCTGGATATGTGCAAGGCTCCAAGGAATAGATTTGGGGATTTCTACCACATTTTGTCTATACTGTAGTTTTCCTCAATATATCTGCAATAGCAGTATCAACAAACAGAAAAGACATTATTTAAAAAGAAAAGCCATTATGACCTGCGATTTCCTCTGTTACTCATATATTAGTGTCACCTGCATGAAGCATCATCCCTGGATACATAGCACTTGTTCTATTTGAATTCAACCTCTCTCTCAAATAATCTGCTTTATTTTTAGTTGGTTAAATCACATTACATGATACTGCTGATTCTGGAAATCTCATGACAAGGCAAGCGTCATTGTCTCTTAATTGCATTATTCTAAGGACAATTTCCCTATGTAATTATGAGATACATTACAGTTTTGTGTTTGCCGAACCAAGGCTAGAAGCATTTTTGCCAGTCTCCCAAGTTCACAAATAAGCTGGTTCATTCCCAGGACTTGGGGGTCATAGGGATGATCCCTGTGCAGAGCTTAAGCAGACATACTCACTCCCAGAACCAGCATCTCCACATGACAGCTATTTCTTATATCTGCTGTGATCATTACAGAGCTTAGAAAAATTATTTTTCCAAGTGCTGTAAAAGTTGGCAGCTCTTTGCTGAGCTGCAATGATTGTGTGAATCATAGTTGCTCCTTGTGTAGCTGATACACAGAAGTGTCTTAACTAAATAGTCACTAGTTTGTGAGCTAAGCAATGGTTCCCACACTATGGTATGTGGACCATATATAACAGAAACAAAAATTAAACAAAAATTCAGGAACATCTTATTCTAATAAAACGTTAATCATTAAATGGATATCCAAAGTACTATGTAAAAGGAATTGAGATGCACTTATTACAAAATATCTAAGACATTTATATGGTTATTATTCCATCTCTTTGAAGAAAAAAAAACCTTACCAGTACAAGAGGAGGCATCTCCACCGATGTTCTGAATCCAGTCCCTACAAAACAGTAAGCAGAAAATAAGGCATTCAATTTACTTGTCACAGCCCATCTAACCTGCCCTCTATGTATGAATCTACTTCACACCTTCCAATCCTTCCTCTAACAGCACACAATGTCAGCACTGGTTGTACTCCATAACATCTGAGCAAATAATGTACTGGGGAAGGAAAGAGGAAATGCAAACTGACAAACAGAACCTTTATTTAAACCAGAGGTGGGCACGGAAAGGCCTTGCAGTAAACTTCTTCTAGACTTCCATTCCCCCCCCACCTTTTTGGCACTACATCTGACCTCTAGAGGGTTCCAGTGCCAAAAATATGGGCCTGGGAACTGTTGCAGTCCCCCCTCCCCAATTTAAATTAAAGAACAAACCTCTAACATTTAAAAAGGAAATCTGTGGTGCAATTTTAGAAAGCTGATGATCAACAAATGTATACCACAGAAATGCTTTGTGAGCATCACAGTGATTTGGAACTAGTTAATATGGAAATCAGAAGCAAAATGGTCCTAACTGACATTCTCTTCTTAGCAAATCGTAACAGCCAGGTAACACTTACTTAGAGATCTTTTAATAGGAGTATTTTTTTAAACACACCTTCTTTTCCTACTGCTTTGTTTGTTTGTTTGATGGATTGATTTTAAGGTCTGAGCTCACAGAGGAAAGCAAAATAATGAGTCAGGGCTGGAGACAGCCATAAAACTTTATGGCTTACAGCAATAGTGAACTTTCCATAAAGGAAGAAAGGTTACTGTGGCGTTGCTGCTGATCTGTCTGCTCATGTAGGAAAATGACACCATATGCCTGCTGGATAAATCCCAGACTAGCCTAAAACAGATGATACTATGATTTATTCATGCTGTTCACAGCCACTGACCTGACTCTGTGATGGCTCAGCTTTGCTATTAAAATCCTTGAGGGCCTTTCAAGAGACCTCTACATGGGAGTTTCCTCATGAGCAGAAGTTTGAAAAGTGATTTTTGGGCTAAAACTCCAGAATCCCCCAACTAGCATTGTGGCCAGGCTATTTAAGGGTTGCAATCCAAAAATTTAACTTTTCTAAGCTCTGGCCCATAACTAAGGTCCCACCCTAAGCACTAGTATGACATTATGAATGACAAAACATTAAAATGTCTGAAGCCTTGCAATGTAATATGTAAAGTCACTCTGCCTCCCAGTCTGGAGGCCTGAAATGCTGAAGTAAAACAAACGTTTAAGGATTTGAAACTAAAAAGCTTCTGCCTTTGCACCCACTGGGTTTCAAGTTTTGTCCAGCTAGTCCCTGCAAGCTGTATACCTTATTAAAATTTGGCTAAGTTTAGAAGTCCATCTTCAAAACTTTCAGAGGACAGATCTGTGAGGGTTTTGAGTGAGGCTAGATTTTACCCCTGTATTTTAATAAGGCACAACCAAAGTCTTATGTATTTTTTATGAAAGCTTTTACAAAGCCATCAGAGAATTTAGTATTCATTCTCTATTTAAAAAATTCTGGATCAGTTTAAGGAGATTTTGCTATTTTGTATATGCATGTGTGTGTGCGTGCGTGTGCGTGCTTATTGCTTAAAACAGCTGCAAAATTTGTGACTATTGCTGTATCTCAGAGATCACAGCTAAGCAATTAATAGTTTTCAGGTTATCATGGAGATAATCAATATGATTTTTAATTCCCAAATTAAAATGTTAATTTTTTATAATTTTTGGTTCTGTCAATCAGCACTTGGGGGAAAAAGGAGGACTGAAGTCCAATAATGACAGGAAGGACTTAGTATTAAAATGCACAGCTGACATTTTTCAGGGAAAAACTATACTTCTTAAGGAGTTAGATCTCTGCAAACATAACCAGCAGAGATTTCCTTACTATCTTACTCTGTCAACCAATAGCTAGCTGAAGTCCACAGTAAAGGAAAACTGCAGTGTGCAGCTTGGCTATGCAATGTACACAATAATACGTCTTTTCCTGGGATTGTCGGCTCCCCTCAACCATTTGCACAGTTTAGAAATGTTACTTTGGGCAATTATGGCTCACACTAGCTTTGCTGGCTGGGGAATTTGGGGAGTTTTACTTTTCTTTTCCTAAATAAATTTTCCAACCTCTATTATTCTGAACTCTGGATGGAGAATGAATCAGGCTGGCTTTCATGTCTGTCCTCCCTAAAAGTCCCCCTCTCCTGCCACAGGACTAACGAATGCTGAGATGCTTGGCCCGGACATAGTGTGCCCTGCAGTCAGTGATCTCTTTCTCCACCTTTTTGCCATGCACAAATGAACACCTCCACAGAGTGAAGAACTTAAAAAATGAAAAACAAAAAACTTAGCTCTTCTTTTATAATTCATTTTTAAATATGCCACCAGTGCTTTGGCAAGTAGATAAGACTACAGATTATGAAATAGATACAGAAAACAACACAAAATCAATGGTAAACAATAATTATGAAGATAGTGTATCTTGCCATACTGCTATGTAATGCAAACATGTAATTTATACAAATATGGAACTTCGAGCTGGTTTTGAAACAACAACAAGGCAGGTTAGTGTGGTTTGAACTAACCTAACTAGATATTGGATATGTATTTAGAAGTTGTATTCTGATCTGGGCAACTTGCTCTTTCAGCATCTGTTTCTCATCTACAGTGTAAAACTATATGCAAAGGTAAGGTCCTTGTGAGTGGCTACAATCAGCATGATCCTCTATGATAGAAACTAGCCTAGCATTCCCTGATCCAGGGATCACATGCTCCTCAATTCCAGTCCAGCATAACTGTAAAAAGGTGGCTGGAAGCCTAAAGATTTGCTTCCATTTATTGTTAACCATAACTTGTTTTGTCTAAATGTGACATCATAATCATGAATAGTTTAAAATAAGCTATTTTTGCACTGTAATTTTTAAACCTGGGTTGTTTTCACAAACCATAGTTAAGATTGCTCTAACTGGTTAAGAGTTCAGGTATCATGATAAACTGCAGTTAATTGAAATTGAAACTGAAAGTTTCCAGTCTTCTCAGAGTTGCATTGAAGGAGGCTAAGGAAGCACATAAGGTCTGGAAATGAAATACCGTTCATTGCAATGTGGAAACACAGCAAATGGTAATTGCAATTCAAAAGGAGATAAAAATCTAAGACATAGTCTTTATTTATTAGCCCAAAATTCCAAGTCAGGAAAAACTGTGACTGCCCTAAATTATATAAACTGAGAGTCTGTGCATAAGACCTTAATTTACATTACAGTACTTATTCTTGTACGAATCATTGTAAGATTTCATTTCTGTACCTTCTTGCTTGGAAGCAAATCTCATTCAACTCAGTAGCAGTTGCTTTTTTAGAAATATCTTCCTCTTCCTTCCCATGTCTTTTCAGATTTTTACAGATTGCCCATATGCCAAAAAGTTTCTCTTGTTTGTGTCTAGAGCAGAGCTGGACAAAATGTGGCCCTGGGGCCACATGCAGCCCCACAAGGATGTTTTTGTGACCCTTGATCCTCCAGACTCCTCAGACTGCCCTTTTCTGGGCTGTAAAAAAGGGATTAATTGCCTCTACTGAATGCTTCCTGAAGCAGTAAGTAATCTGCTTTTTTAAATACATTGTAGGACAGTCCTGCACAAGTGAACTACATTTATAAAACAAAACAAAACCTGGAGCCCATTCACACTACACACTTACAGTGCTATGATTCCACTTCAACTGCCATGGCCACATCCTATGGAATCCTGAGGTTTATAGGTATCAGATGTCTCTGGCTGGGAATTCTAAACAGCCTCCCTAATCCCCCACCCCTCAAGATTCTTAGAATGGTGCATTCTGCACTCACTACCAGTTTCTTCAGGCCCTATGTATCCCTGGAACTGAAGAATATATATATCTGCAACTATCTTAGCTGACCTATGTCAATATATGTACTTAGGTACTTGGTTCTTACCTTTCATTCTCACTTTCTTTGAAGATATCCACACAAGTGGATGCATGGGGATTCCACGCACAATATGGGTCTCTTGCCAGAATGCAATCCACACAGGTGCTGTACTTGTCACAAAATGCAACAGAAGACTGGACAACTCCTGCACTAGATCCTGCATAGAGATACTGCTTGCCCTACAAAAAGAGCAAGGGGGAAAAGGGAATGCGGAAGTGGTCAAAACAGAGAAATGGTAACTTTTTTCTTACTTGCTTCAGGCGCCATTTGTCTTCACGTGATCTAGCTGCCACTGTTCCACGCATCCCTCAATCTACACATCTACTTTATTCTTCCCTATAAAGTTAATTCCCACTTAAACACTGCTTTATTCCAAAATTTACAATACTTTCCTTTGGCTGCTTGGTTAAATGATGAGAGGCAATTTCATTTTGCTTTCTTTTTTCTAATCACAAACACAAAGAGAAGGCGGTGTCTGCATGCTATACTTCCACACAATGTCATCTACAGTGCTTGGAGGGTTGATGCAGATGGAAAACAGGTGTGTTTGTGCAGATGGGAAGCCCAATCTATTATCTCCTGTTCTGCCTATGGAAAGGCAAGGCAAGAAATTCTGCCCTCCCTTTTATCTAGATTACTTTTGTTTGCTTGTTTGATCCATGAGCATCTTCTCAACAGTGAAGACAGTACTGAGATCTGTTGTTACTCTGGTTAAGCTGAATAAGCTTGTCAAAACCAACTAGACGAGGGTGCTATGGTTGGTGTGTAATGGCTTAAAAAATAAACTGTGACTATAGACATATTGGAGAAGCAACAGCAGCAGTAAGCCACTTCTTACTGACATGAGCTATTCTAGCATGAGCAGAAAGTACTTACTGCAAGGATTGGAATCATATGGTCCTCCAGCTCTAGCTAGCATAACCAATGACAAGGCACACTTGGAGCTGCAGTTCAACATCTGGAAGACCACATGATTTCCACCCCTAATGAGTGAGTATTCAAGCAGTATATTACAGCTAATATTCTGCCATCCTGACCACACTTTCCCTTTGCTTGTTGTGGCTGCACCATACTTCCCCCACTGGGGAATAAATCTCTGGTGTCATATATCCATTACTCTTTCCTATTAGGAAAGAACATTTTTCAAACACAAATGTACCAAAATTCTGCACACCCAGAAGAACAATCAGAGATGCAAAAAAATAGGTATGTAAGCAATGGGGCTGGGCCAGAGCCAGTGGCCACACTAACTGGAAGATTCTAGGAGGTATAGTCTAAAAAATAACTGGGTTGGGTTTGCATCATAGGAACCTGCTTCACACCAAGTCTCATTACTGACCCATTTAACTTTATATTCTCTACTCTTATTGGCAGCAGTTCTTCAGTTTCTCAGACAAAGGTCTTCTCCAGCACCTGTTACTTGGTCATTTTAGACTGGAGATGCCAAGGACTGAGTCTGCAACTTTCTACTATGCATGCAAAGCATGCGCTTTATCACTGAGCTTGTGGTTCTTCCCTAAATTCAGAGAACAATGGTGTCCAAACTGTTGCAGTGACAGAAATTGCACCAAAATACAAAGAAAGAAAGAAAGAAAGAAAGAAAGAAAGAAAGAAAGAAAGAAAGAAAGAAAGGAAAGGAAGGAAGGAAGGAAGGAAGGAAGGAAGGAAGGAAGGAGGAAAGGAAGGAGCTAAAACCAGAATATTCCTCAGCATCTCAAGAAAATAGTGAAGCCTTTGAGAACCTTCTGGTCTTAGTGCTGCTCCAGCTCTGTTCACCCTATGGTGAAGAAGATCAGTCTCATAGTTCAACTGGCAACAGAGATCCCACTAGACATTTTCAAAGTCAACAACTGGTTCTCATCTCCTTTGAAATGTATGTACTACACATCCTCATGGCCATCTCAGTCAGCGATACCTTTTTTGAAGAAAGCAACAAAGTCTGAATCGGCTCAAAATTAGGGAAGAGTTGAGTTTCTTCAATAATATGCATTCCGCTTTCATAGCTGATTGCTTTGTGAAGGGCTCCTCGATCTGAAACAATACAAGATCATGTAATTTTTTTTCCAAAAAATGATGACTATACTTGGTTCTTCAGATGTGACTTCTGATTTCTCACTGTATGATTTCAGCAGCTATGTGCCTCCTATGTTTTTCATAGTGCTTTTGGCTACACAATTCTCTGTACCAAGAGCAGCCTTTATCTCCCAGCAACTTTCATCTTATACCTTAAGCCTTTCCTCAAAAGCCAGCCATTGTGTCAGGGGTATTTTGGGAGCTGAAGTCTAAAAAGTAACTTTTTCACAGTGTTATCTTGAATGGGCCACCCACAGTCCTCTTGTCAAATTTCAAAAACCCTCTAGTCAGAAAAATCTGTCCCTCTTTAGGTAATATGCAAGAAGGATGATGAAAGGGAGCTTTCCTAATTTTGGATTTGGCCAACCAAACACAGACTTCAGTCAAACTAACCCAAAGGAAAGATGTTTCACAGTCATCACTACTATATATAAAGGTATTTTTCTGGAACTTGTTAACTAAGTTTTAAATGTTTTGACATTGATTTCAGAAAAATATTTATTTTATAATATATACCCTATTTTTCTTTGAAGAAAAAAAATACCTTGGTGCAGTAATTTCAATTGTGCAAACATACTCCTGGCTGCCACAGCCACTTCAGCATCTAGGCTCAGGGTTGAATCCAGGAGTACAACCAAGCTAACAACCTAACATTTCAGGGAGAGGGTAGCCACAGCCAGCACAGGCTGAATCTCCACTCCTAAATATGTCCCAGCCTGAATCTCTATTCCTGATCATATCAAGCTGCTGAATCTCAAAAGAGGGGACTTCCTTTAAGACCCTAGAGAAGTTAATCTTTTAGATATCAACATCACCACTGGAAGCTGCATAAAAGGAAGTTTCCCAAGCTCTGCTTACTCTGTTGAATTTAGTTTACTGTAGAGTAAATGCACATGAAAAATTCCTTAAGGGTTCTAGGCCATTTAGAGTCTAAAAGCTTTTTTTTTAACTTCAGGGCTCTCCTTTGCATGCCTCTGAGATTTACAGGGTACTATGCTGCGATTTAGTATAGGAGTTCAGTCTCTGTCCCATTGGCAGTTTTTGCCACTTATAAAACCTGGGATGCTCTGAATCACAGTTTGATTGTTAGCTGCTACCCAGTTTACAAAGAGTAGAAATCTCACCTGTACCAATGAACATGACATCATACAAAGTGCCGTTCAGAGCTCGGACTTGGTCTACCACGATCTGTGTATACTTCACATCTCGCTTTACTAGTCTGGGTCTGTCTCCTATTGGAGTTACAGAGTCATCCATCAGAGGATGGTCTTTGACAAACTGTAGTGTTTTGTCAGGTAAGTTGAGTGTTGTATTGATTTTTTCTCCTCTGGCCTCCTTGTTTATACACTGCCACAAGAACAAATAAACATATGTCTCATTATTAATGGGAGCTTAAAAGGGGGAAATAGATTTTAAATAAAAAATGAGGAAAATGTACTAAAACAATTAAAGCTTCATTAAACTAAAACTATTACTGCTACTACAGTTCTCAAATATTAGTGCTTATAACTGATAAGATTTTCATAATAACCAGCCCAACTTATCACTTTGACTTTACTTATCTTTTAAGCCAGAGATGTATACTAACAGCTTGTGCAGCTGTCAGTGTGTATATATTGTTGCCTTCCCTGGGGAATCTATTGCTTGTTTCAAGTATTAGCTGACTATGTGAAATGACAGCCATATTTAGCAATAATACACAAATCAGGGGTTTCCCAGGATGGATAAAATTGGCCCATATCTTCTGGTTGCTGCATCACATAAGCTTTGATTTTGGAACATCTTTAAACTGTAAATGTACTGGAATATCAAAGAAGAAAATGCACCTAAAATTTTATAAAATGTGGCCCAACAAACAAACAAAAATATATTAGATTTCAAACATCAATTAATTTCAAACAATATTTCTAAGTCTACTTGCCTTCTTCCAAGTTCAGAACTAAGAGCAGAAACATATCTATAATATTATTATTTTATGAGATGGGAATTATACAGCTCTTCAGATTATGTTGGACTATAAGCCCTAGCATTCCTAGCCACCACAGCCAATGATGTGGAATGTTGGGAGCTGCAGTCTAAAAGCGTTTGGAGAGCCACACAATTCTCACCCCTGCTTTAAAACAATAATTTTTTGCTTTAGTTGATAGTTACCATTTCCTCACCAAAACTATTCTCCATCTATGACAATGTAGTAAATTTTTCCAATACAAACAACAAGTAAAGGATAAAACAACAGAACTGTGAATCAACCAAAACCTTACCATCTCCTTAGTAAAACCATACTGAAAGTTCAAAGGGGCCATTCTCTATTGATTTAACGCCACGAAGGAAAAACTTGTAATTAAAATGAATTAAACAACTAACTTAACAACTGCTTAATGTGATCTCTCATACAGAAAACAATCACCAGTGAGAAATCTAATCAAGTGAACTATTACCAGGCTAATGATACTAATAATACTAATATGTATCTGTTACTAACACAGTTTGGCATATGCCAAGAGGTGCTATCACTGTTGTACAAATACAGATGAAGATGAGCCCCCCTCACTTTTCCTATAGACAAAATGGCTTCAAGGACCTTAGACCTTCAGTTTTATAAGAGGTGGAATCAAAAGGCCCAGCAAAAAAATACCTGCAATGTGAGTGAAGATTGGACTGAAAGGGGAGAAGCTTTGTAATCCAGTCTCTTCCCCTCTTACAACATCTCTCAGAGGGGCTACTCATATTTTTAAATATTGTTGAAATTCGAAGGCAAGTTTTCCTAAGAGAATGTAAAATGAGTCTGCAAATTGTCTGACATTCTCTGATACATGGGGGTTTCAAAGGGATCAAGGAACCAACCACATGTGGGCTGTATGTATGCGCTTTCAAGTTGTCTGCTCACTTATGGTGAGCCCATGAATCTCATAGGGTTCTCTTAGGCACAAAATATTCAGAAGTGGTTTTACTAGTTCCCCCCTCTGATTTACTGGCAGTCTCCCATTCAATATTAACTAGGGCTGACCCTGCTTAGCTTCCAAGACCTGATGGGATCTTGTACCTTTAGGGTGTTTGGGCCAGCTAGGCGTGGGCTAGTCTCCCCTTAGAGTTTCAAATCATTATATTACGTCTATCTTGAGAGTTAAAAAGTGGGATACAGATACTTTTATAAATATATTTTGTTTAGATGTTACCATATGGAATGCTTTCTTCTTCTGATGCTTCTTTCTTCTTCTCATGCAACTAGCCTGCAAGGGTGAAGAACCACCTACAGAGCTTGGGTCTATCCCAAACAGACTAGCTTTGCTGCTCCACACTGAGCAATTTCTTTTACGTGATTAGTATCAGATCAAAACGTATTTCTAGTATTTCATGCTCAGGATATGCTGAGCAAAAGACAGGCACCAACAGCATATGGTTGTCGCCATCTCCCAAGTATCTGAAGGTGCAACTGCAGGGAAGGCCCCATTTTGCATTGCCATGGTGTGACAATGTGCACCATGCAGCATGGCCAACTAGGCATCCTCCAAAGAACCTGCTGGTCTCATGTGTGTGTAAAGTGGTGAGCTGCATTTTTCATCTCTTACTGGATAGTATGTTTTAACTGTTTTTCACTGTTTTGATCATGATTTTTGAATAATATTGGGCCTTTCTGCACTACACTGTTAAAGTGCTATTATTCCACATTCAACATCTTGTGGAATTCTGGGGTTTGTAGTCTACTGAGGCCAAAGAGCTCTCTGGCTGAGAATTCTAAATGCCACCCCTTAAACTGCAAACCCCAGGATTCCACAGGGTATCAAAAGTGGAATAATAGCACTATAACAGTATAGTGCAGAAAGACCCAGAGTTAAGTCTTTTTCAACTTTTGTAAAATAATATTTTACATTAATCTTTTTTTAAAAATGTATTGTAAACCACCTTGAATCCCATCTTGAAAAAAAGATGCGATATAAGTTTAATCCATCCATATATCCACAGGCAAGGCAGTCTTTCAAGTAACCTGGTTTTAAGATTTTGAGGGTCCCAAGTTGTTACGCCTGTTAGCTACATTTGTGGATGTGCAGCATACCACTTTGGACCTCAGCAGCCATCATATTGCATAATAACATCTAAATGCATGCACAGGCCAACACTTTCACATCGGCCCCTAAGTTGGCAATCTAAAATAATGAAAGAGCCAATTAGCCTCCCAAGGTTCAGCCTACAAAAGTTTTTCTAGGCTAAACTGGAAAGAATGAAGCTAGGGAGACAAAGGACAGTCTGGGAAAACCCTGCAAGAGCACTGGCTTATGCAGACTTCAGTCGCTGCCTTTCCTGGTCCTCCTATTTATTTATTTATTTATTTCACTTATTAGTAGGAGATTTGCATAGCTGGGACAAAGCACTCCTAAATGCTGAATGGCACAAGCCACAGCCTAGAAAAGAAGTTGTATTATGATCTTTAAGAAGGATCAATATACAGACTCCAGGAGACCTGTATAAATCAGTCATGCCTCAAAAGGAAAACTGAGCATGTCACTGTCTATTAACCACTCATCCTGCTCCCACTAAACACTTGCAAATTACCACAGCTGAAGAATACAGTCAAAGAAATGTATTTGGCACCTGTCTGAAACTTTTGTTTTAGCTCATTGCTTTCCTGTATATCTCAAATAGAGCTGCAAATGGCAAAGATGCCACTGCAAAGGACCCACTTGGAAGTTCTTTTTTCCTCTTCCTTTCATATCAGAGATGACAAAGGGGGGAAAAATCAATTCCTTTCTTTTTTCCTCAATTGGCATATTAAGCACTATCTCCTGAAAGCTGATGAATCATCTTGAGCTATTAGCTTGGTTGGGTTTTAATTATTCCTCCTGAGAAGAGGGACCAAAAAATGTTAACCAAGTCTCTGGATTATACGAGCAATATCAACCTGGAAAAAACTCCATTTTCTGCTATGCTAGGCATAACAATTCCATCTACCTTTTTTCTTTCTTTGTCCCTTTCTTATGGCTTAATCTTCCAACAACTACAGTATATGCCAATAAAGAGTGTTAAAATGTCACACAAACACCTATTTGCTCTTCTAATCAGTCCACTGGGTTTTTTCTCCATTTGCTTTTTCCCAAAAATCTCTTATTTCTCCCTCTCATCTCCAAAACGCTCTCATAATTAAAAAAAAACTTAATATAATTCCTCCCACTTTCAAATCATCTGTGCATTCTTTCTGTGTAAGTAACATATGCTCACAAGTTTATTTTGGGCTAGCATTTCCTCCCTCTGTTGTTGTTGTTGTTATTTGCTGATGTAATTGACTTCTACTCATGGCAACCCTATAAATGAGAAACCTCCAAAAGCTCCAGTCATCAACTGCTCTGCTAAAGTCTTACAAACTCAGGGATGTGACTTCCTTGATTGAGTCAAACCACCTGTAATGTGGTTTTTCCTCTTTTTCCAACCTCCTTCTACTTTACCAAACATTATCATCTTTTCCAATGAGTCTCATCATCTCATGATATGTTCAAAACACAACACCCTCAGTTAAGTAAACTTTCTCCTAGCAACTGGTTATACACATACCTATATGACATGCATTTTTGTGCAGTTCAAATAGGTATGTGTCATTCACGCCATGGATTTTAAATAATTGTTATTACCTTCTCATTTTTACTGTCTTTTGAATGTGTAATTCTAATTCCTCCTAGTGTTTGACTGAAATCACTTTTAATTTAATGAACAAATCATTACTTTCAAGGATCTTATAAAGCATCACCATCCAAGTAACTAGAGCCTATCTGGCAACACACTGCAGGCCAAGGGCTCTGTGTGAGCACTCCTGTTGCCAGAATAAAGAACAGTCATAAACTCTCAGCTTATCCATACTTACCGCACCAGGTCGAGGCTTTGGAATCTCTCCATTGTATCGTAGCCATTTTGTGTGGGACTGTTCAACTGTGGTGCTCTGCATGTACTTCCCTTTGGCAAAAACATCCTCCACTGTAGAAATGTTGTAAGCACACACTGCTGAAAGGCCCACATTGTTCCTTTAAAAAAAACCCCATAGAAATCAAAATGAACATACTATCAACCACTGTATTATATTAAATGTCATTTTACAGTTAACTACAGTAGAGTACAGTACAGTTAACTACAGTACAGTAGAGTTAACCAAACACTTCCTCAAAATGTAAAAATGGTACTTACAACTGTGGGGTGAAAACGCTGTAAATCACTGCCTCCTTCATGCTAGGAGTTTTAAGGATAAACACATCATTGACAATGTTGAAAAATAAGTTTTTATCTGGTACAGAGCAAATCATTCTGGCCTTGAGATAGGAAGTCCATTTCTTTTGTAAAGTTCTGTGTCCTCCTTGGTCCCCCTTTAAAAGAAAGGTGAGAGAGGGAGAGAAAAAAAGAATGACAAATGAGTACATTCCTTCTCCTGAGTCAATGTATAGGCTTGAAACTGTTCTGCTAAACTGAAATATTCCAACAGATATTTAAAACTTGATGTAAAGGGAGACATCGTTCATCAAGATATGAATCAAGAATCGGATGGTTACTTTTAGAACATAAGCTATCACATCAAGAGCTGAAATCTAATCTCATTGTGTGAAAATAAAATAAAACATCAAGAACCAAATTGATCCCTATAGGTTTAGTGTATGAGCTAACAATTTGTGAAGGGAAGAATAAGAATACATTTGTAAAATTAAGCAGCAGTTCCTCATATCTTGTATATACAACTAACAGTAGAGACATACCAGTTGAAGCACAGGAACCTGTAAAACGTGACAGGTTATAAAATGGGAAGAAAACTGTTTCTCAATTTCACAGCCTTTTATGCAGGCAGTTGTGATAAGCAGCAGGAAGCAAAGTCCACTCAAAATCCCTTTCTGCCAACCTTGGGTACTGATAAAACAATATATAAAATGGGGTGGGCAACTGAACAGAGGGGTGGACTTTGCAGCTCTGTTCCTCCGGAGTGGGTTGCACTGGCACCTTGCTAGCACACTGGAAGTGCTTAACGCCACTTCTGTTTTTTTCAGCCTTCTCTTGCAGTGTTTTTTTGGGGGGAGCAGGGGGAGTTTTGAAGGTCAAGACGTATGTTGTTGCTGTATGCCTTCGAGTCATTCCAGACTTATGAGAGTGTAAAGCGAACCTATCATGGGGGCTCAAGGGGCTGAGAGTATGTGATGTGTCCAAGGCCACCCAGTGAGTTTCCATGACACTACTAAACAGTTAACCATTGTATTTTGGGGTAGATTTTTACGATTTAAGGCAGGTTTTGTACAAAGGACTTGGAACATATGTGTGTGTGCGTGTATCTTGTGGGAATTCATAGGCTTCTAAAAAAGGGCTCAGAGGTCACGTGCGGTCCCTGGACTGCATTTTCCCTATCCCTGATCTAGAACAAGAACTCCACCACATGGGTTTATTTGCTTGAAACTCAGCTTGAAGCTGTTAGCTCTTAGTACAAGAACTATGGTCAAATGGTCTCTAGACAACATGCATATGTAACAGGTTTGCCTTGACAAGGAGACAATACTGTAGTTGGTAAGTTCCTTTTATTACTTATTTCCCTACACACACAGAGACACATACCACACACACACTCTTCAGGTAAATGTGGAGTGCTGTTTCCAAGCAGCCTCTGATGAGTGATTCACAACATGAGAAACCAAAACTTTTTTTAAAAAAAATGCTAATTAACATTTCAATGCCTTTGCTCCTCAGTTTCCTGGCAGAAACATTCATCCCCTTACCTGTGTCATATCCATGCTGCCAGGGAGTGGCTGTTGCAGCATGGATCCTTCTCATTCTATGAACAGTGCCAGAAGTTCTGGGACCTATCCTCTTTACACAATTATAGCATTATTACTCCACTTTGACTGTCATGATCCCATTCTACGGAATCCCGGGGTTTGTAGTTTAATGAAGCAATAGAGCACTCTGGCTAGAAAATCTAAATGCCTCTCCTTAAACAGCAAAGCACAGGATTCTGTGTGATTGTTGCCATGGCAGTTAAAGTAGAATGCAGCACTATAATTGTGTTATCTGAATGGACTCCTGGATTCTGAGGGAGAAATCCACTCAGGCTTCTCTCTGGAACTGAACCAACAGCAGTTTTGAGGGGCAGTTATAGCATAGCTACTTCCATGTCTGCAATGCCACAAGGGGAATGTGGAAAAGTTACTTTATTGGATTACAACTCCCAGAAATAATTATTTTTATATTTCTGAGCACTGTAGGAGCACAATAAATAACAACTTTTCCAAGCCGTTGTAATCTGGGTTTCAGTGATTCCCAAACTGTAAATGTAGCAGGAGGACTTCAATCTTTTAAATAATGAATTTTAAATGGAACCTCTTGACAAGAAACATGCATAGCCTTGAAATAACTAACTGTGTAGCTACTGTATGGAGTTCAAAAATATCCCTGCTCTCCAACTTTTGCTGTGTGTGCATGTTTCAAAAAAGTGGACAGCCTTAATGCAAAATACATTCAAGGTAGTTGGAATGTTATTTTTCAGTTAGACATTTTCAATTTAACAGAAAGCAATTTCTCCCCTAAACTGACAAAAATCTGTACAGGTTTTCCCCACTTACCTGACAAGATAGGGCCTGGAATGCTGTCAGAAAATGGAATTGGTTAAAAAGCGGAACAGATGTACTGTACTGGAGGGAGCATGAAGGACTTAAGGAGGCTTACTTGCGACCAACCCCATGTGTGCTGCTTGCATAGTCTCTCAGTCAGATCAGTGTCTTTTTTCCCCTTGTCAATTCACACTGCAAGCAGTACATGTATGCAAGTGGACTCAAGCAAACCTCCATAGGCAAGAACACCTGACAAAAAAGCAGAACCCCTATCTATTTAATGGAGCTTGTACTTAATTTGGAACACCAAAAGAGTGAGTCTTCAGATAATGGGGCATCGGTAGTGGTGGGGCTTCCTGTACATCTTTCTCTTTCAAATATATATATAGAGAAGTTACTCAGGAAGTCAGCCAGCTTTAACCCTTGTAATGTTCTGTAGTTTTACCCATTTAGTGTATTTAGTTTAACTTATATGTAGTTTTGAATATATTTGATTCTTTTTTTCTCTTTGTGCGCTGTTTTGTATATCCTTACTTGTTGTTTTATATATTTAAATTTCTATATGCTTAATACATTTTTTGAAAAGAACACACACACACACACAAATACAACGATTCAAAGAATAAAAATTGAAAAACCAGCAGTTCATCTGTCAGTTCAAAATACAGCTTGTAAAAGTTACTTTGGGGGACTCCTGAATTATACAGTCAGCCTGGCCAGTGGCCAACTGTTAGCAGGCAGAAGACCATGATTCCAGTGTGTCAAAGTAAATTCATTTCAAAGAGCTGGAATATCATGAATCTAGCAGACTCTGTCAGTTCCTGTTGTTGAATTATGCTTTGCAATTTAACACCAGACCCTTAAAATCTTACAACCTCCTTCTATCCATAAGAAGCATGACAAAACTGAATGACAATATGCTTGTTACAATGTTAATGAAAAATGTAACCTTGTCTTCCAATGATAAAGAGAACTACTATGATGTTTAATGCATATGAAGACTGACAGAATCAGACTGGTTCCATTCATTTTTTTTTTCAGGCGATGGCAACTCAGCACAGAAGCACCACCTGTCACATCACAGTCAAGCAAGAAATTTTATTGGTGTGAGAAAAGCGCTAGCTTTGTCTGGTATCCTTTAGAAATGTGTCAGGCATAGCCCGGGCAGTCACTGTATCCTGCTTCTCTTGAAATTACTATGGCAGGAATTCAGCTGACATTTTATGAGTCACATATAAAGTGAAAGAATATTAACAAGTCTTTAGGTTTTTTTCCTTTTATTTAAAGAAATGGATTATCACAGTCATTCAGCAAGTTGAGCAACATGTTTTTCTGAAAAGCACACACTGATTTTTAACTCTTGAAATTATAATTCCTCAGTGATCTTCAGTTTCACTAAAAGCAAAGCTCAGCAAAGCTACTTTTTGATTACAGCTCCCAGAATTCGCCAGGCAATATAGGCAATGACTATGTTCCTGGCAAAACCCACGACTCAGTTCATGTGTTATTTATTCAGTGATTTGTATCTCCATTTGTAGCAATAAATAATCAAAAAAAAATAAAAGAATAAATTGTAACGATCTCCTGAATAAATGCAAACCAAAAAATTTTACATTTCTAAAATAAATTAAAGCAACTTTCTTTCTAAAAAGGGTGTTAATATTGCTTTTTTTAAAACTTCTAATTTTTTGGAAAAAGAAAACAGAGAAAAGCTATTTTTCTCATGGCTTCAATAAACCTCGAAATTTTACAGCTCTAACTTGGGTATGCAGAGGAAATCACGTGCAATACAACCAGTACTGCACATAGAAACCTTGATGGAACCAGAAAAAAGTAGGCTGCATATCTATACAGTGCTGATACAAGCTCGTCCAACGACTGCTTCTTCTACTGGTTATCAAAACAAAAGGAAAGGTGGTTGAACTTAGTCCTACCTTACAAACCCTTGCTATCCTTGGAATCATCAGCTTGCCAAGAAATTCATATTCCACTGACACTTCCGTGAAAAAGAAATATACTTTGTCATCATCCTCAGCAGCACTGTCTGGATCAGCTCTTATTACATCAGCAAAAACGAAATTTGGTTCTATAGAAGGAAAATGCAAATAAATAAATAAATAATCAATCAATCAATTAATCAATTATTGCCTTTAAATTCTACTCATTCCCCACTTCAATATTTCCAATTAATGGCTCCTTATGGTTTTGTTGTTGCCAGCTGCCTTCAAATCGGCTCTGACTTATAACAAATCATAGGACTTTCTTTACAAGATTTATTCAGAGAAGGTATGCCACTGACTTTCTCTAAGGCTGAGAGAGTGTGACTTGCCCAAAGGTTCCCATGGATGGAGGGAGTCCCCAGTCTCCTGGAGCCCTAGTTGAACACTCAAAATTACTACACTATGCTGGCTCTTTATGGACATACTGAGCTAAACCCAGTTAAAAGCAGACCTGACATACAAGGTGACTGACTAAGTTCCTACAGATTCAATAGGTCTACTTAATTTAGAACAACAACTGAATCTAAGTCTTAGTTTCCTGACACAGCAATTGTTCCAGTCCTAATAGTAGAAAGCTGCTGCTGCTGTTTTACATCATACAGTTTTCTAAGTCTGATATTTTACCAATCTGTCAACAAAAAATCTGGGGGAAACAGATATCTTCACAGAATTAAGTAGGGGTGGGTAAAATGCAGCCCTCCGTTTGTTGGATGGCAACTCCTATTAGTCGCAGGCAGCACAGTCAACAGAGAAGAAATCTGGATGCAATTCAACAATATTTAAGCAGCTGTCAACCTCATCCTAAACCCTAAAAGTTCAAGATCTAAAGACATTTTTGAACTGATGGCTCTGATCTGCTACTTCCTGTATTTACAGTGTAAGCTGCAAGTATATGTGAACAACTCCATAAACAACAGTGCTGCTCACACAGAACAATCCCTGAAGGAACTTGTATGAACAGTCCTACAAGTTGTTACAACTGGACAGTGAATTGCAAGAAGGGGCTGTAAATGATAAGTTGAGTAAATCTATACTTTACTATATGGTCCTCTCTCTGTTCAGAGTGCAGCTTAAAAGTTACCAGACATTCACAACCAAACTGGACACTAAAGACAAACCACCATTATGCTTGGCAAACTATTCAGAATCTTGGTATCTCAAGACTGTTTTTCTCAAACAAAACACAAGACTGAAAAAGCTTTGTACTCCTGGGAGAATGGGTATGAAAGATACTTTTTTTTCTTTTGAAAATAGGAAGGAATTTTTAAGGGATACAGCTTCAGTATGAAATTAACGAGACTGTTTATGTAGAGCATTCTGACACATGTTTATTTCTTAGAGTGCTTCCTCTCCAGATTTTTTTTCTTACCATTAAGCCAAGGAATTGCATATTCAGTCCTTAGTGGATTCTGCAGTGAATTTCTAGAAATGATAGGTTCACTTCCCAAGAAGTTGTAAGATGTTCCAGAGTAAAGATCCCCATCTTTACAAGAACATAAGATTGAATGAATTAAAAACAAAACAAAACAATTAAAGCAGTTGTAATTTCTCATACACACATTCCATAGTCTCCTTCAGGGTCTCCCAACCTATTTCCTGATAAACAACTATAGGGCAAAACTCCACAATTTCTGCACCCAGTATATTGCCTCCTTCCCAGCTACCAAACTCCCATGCATTGCTCCTCCATCTTTGTTGAACCATGCACGACTGACTGTTCAGTTCTCTGGGGTATAAGATAAATTATTCTCTGATCTGTACAGTACCTAGTTCAAGTCAATAGTAATATCTAATCTGAAAATTATCTCCTTTGATAAACAAATTCTATATCATAAATATTTAAGGCTCACAGTAACATTTAATTTGAAAATTACTTCCCTTGACAAACAAATCCTACACTATAAATATTTAACGCTAATCCAAATTATGTTACTTTAAATAGCTCCTAACCAAAGTCAACGTTTCACTCCTGTGACAGCAATACAAAGCAAGACATTTAAAAGGTTAAGTGAGAGTAATCACAGGCATGGTGGGGGGGGGTTATAACAAAGTTCAAGGTTGAACAGAAGTTTAGGGGAATCATTTGTGATCAATCACTAAATGGCCTTCTGAAATTGGTGACACTCAGAGGGCAGTTTGTGAACTTATGGAGGGAGTCTTGTGGAGGGACAAAAAGGACCTTAAAATATTAATGCCAAACATGGGCATGAATCACTTTGGATCCGTGGATCCCAGTCGTGTTACGACAAGATATAAAAACAATATTAGATAATCATACTTACCAACCATAACTGATGTATAACTTTGTGCAGGATCAAATGGACATCTTCCTTTACCATCATCATTTCTTCTCATAAATTTGAATGATGTCAAATCCTACAAAACAATTAAACTATGTTCTGGATTTTCTATCCAAGGCATAAATAACCACAATCCAGCATACAGCTGTGAATTCCTAAGGTCTTTCCAGATGAACAGTACTTATCCTAGTTGCATCAGTCCTACAGCACTGTGCAAGTATTCTCCCCTTCCCTCCTTTCAAAATTTCTTGTGGTGGTAATGGAGAACCAAAGCAGCGGAAAAACAAGAGACCTAAAGTAGAAGATAGTAGTGCCTGGATTCCTTACAAAATTCCATGCCCAGCATAGGGCGACTGCACACAGTCCCAAACCCATCTTCAGTTGGATGCACCCTTGTTTGAATTTCAGTGGAATATGAGATAAGTAAGGGGCAACTCATGTACCAATTAGCAGAACCCCAAATGCTTTAACACCTTTCCATATTTTAACTTCCAGTCTTCTGGTACATCTTCTAAAAACTGGTTTGAGCAACTGATGGAGGTGAGATGCAACTTTAGGATATGTTGAAGCAATTTATGTGGCTGGTTCACTGCCCTATGATTTCATCAGAAATAAGCTGAATGTGGCTGTGAGAAACTTCTCTACATCCTTCATTGTTCCTAATAGCTGTAAACGAAATCAATGCACTTTACCAACAACATCATTGTGATACTAATAAGCAAATCAATAAAAACATAAAACTCAAAGTATCAGAGGAAAATATTTGCTGAGTTGAAACAAATTTGTGTGTCCATAATACAATGTGTGTGCCTTGTCAAATACAAACAAGCAAAACAACTGCTCTCTTTTTTTTCCTTCAAAAACACATATGGGATATCATGTCCCTGAAGAGCAGCACTGGATGGTGGGGGAATAATATTAGCAAGAAACGAACAAGAACTTCTGTGTGTTCTTAAAGAGGGAACCCATTTTTAGAAAGCAAATGGAAGAAAGGGAAAGATTGAAGTCGGAGCTAGACATGGATATACTAGACAGCTATAGAGAAAAATGGTGCCAGCAAAGAAAATTCAGGAAGAAAAAGAGAATCAAGAGGAAGAATGAAATGCGAGTCATGTTAAAAGTCAGTTGTGTCATGAAGAATGTGTCCATTTTTGGATGATCACAACTTGGCACGCCACACTTTTGTTTGCGTATGCAGATCCTTCACAGCATGTAGCAATCAAACCTGGAAATTATTGTGTAATCATAATTCCCTGTTTCTTCCAAGCCATAAAATTATGCTTACCAGCTTTGGAACAAACTAGGATACTGATATGTGATCTGAAACTGGTTTAATAACCTGGCTTGTTTTGAATCTGGTAAATACTCATTTTGGTTAAAATGGGAAGTGACAGTCTAAATTTAATTGCTAGCCTTAGTTAGACCAGAACTTCTGAAGCCACTGCTGAATGTGAACTCAACTCTCATATTAACCCAGATGACTCAGTAGATCAACTTTAGTTGGAACTAACAATTAATTCTGGGCCTATGTTTAGATACTTCCTGGTTTAATCACAGTTCACATGGAGAAAATAAATGACTATATGTACACAGAAAAGGACCTTGCATATATTAGCTTAGAAAGAAAAGAAAGTTGAAATAATCTAAATCAGGCTAATGATTTTTGGGTGGACATAACTACGAAAAATTTTGAAAGTCAAAAAAACTAGTGAAAAAAGAAATTGGAATAAGCTAATATACTGTTGGTGGTACAAGCAGCATTAATCCTCTCCTGTCAAAAGAGAGCCAGTGTGTTACTCAGAATGGTAAAGAAATCCATATGGTAGAAAGCTGTTAAAAGAATGAGTTGAAGCAGTGTAAGGACATGAGAAAGGAGAAATTCTGGTAATGCTGTGGAAACAATGACAGACAGACTTTTACAGATAAGAGAGACAAGAAAGGTCACAGTCTAACATCAAGAATTTTGTTCTTGAAAAAAAATCAGATCGAAGGAAAGGAGAGCAATGATAGAGTCAGAGACATGGGAAGTAGAGAGAAGTGTGGTGTATTTTAAAGGACAAGGAGGGCTTCATTATGAGACATTCAGCAATATAAAGCTATGATATATCCAGGAGCTGGGACAAAACAGGCAGAGAAGGGAGTTGGGAAGAGATGCAAAAGGGACGTCAGGAATATAGGAGATATATGCCAGGGTTTCTAAACCAAGGGTCCCTGAACTCTAAGGTTTCCTAAGAGGTTGTTAGGTTTATTTTCCTACAAGAGACAGTGACTAAGAAAAACAAAAACAAAACTTTTTTTTATGAAGGTGTTCCCCGAGACCTGAAAATTATTCAAGGGTTCCTTCAGAGTAAAAAGGATGAGAAAGGATGGGTTATACTATCTGAAAGTTGAATGTGTGTGTGTGTGTGTGTGCACGCGCATGCGTATGTGTGAACACGCATGCCTTCAAGTCACCTGTTGACTTACAACAAACCCATGAATTTCACACTTTTTTTTTAGGCAAAGAATACCCAGAGTTGGTTTTTTTTAATTGCCTATAGCACCCGGCGTTCATTGGAAATCTCCCATCCAGGTACTAACCAGGGCTGACCCTGTTTACTTCCCAAGACCAGACAGCATCTCGTGCCTTTAGGGTATTTAGGCTTTGAAGCATTATGTACCTGACCGTTAAGAGAATTAACTACCATCTATTAAAAGGAATGAGGAAAAAGCCTTCATGAGACAGCATTTACTCAGAAATAATGATTATAACGCAGAATACAATAATTGCCCCAAGAAACAGAAATGCTGTTGTGTCTGTTACCATACAGTACTAGAGTTTAGGAATGTTACTTTTCTATATTATTATTACAGCTGCCAACACCCCCATGCCACTCACTCAGCCAATGTCCATGCTGGTTAAAGATTTTGTGAATTGTAGTACAAAAAGGAACTTTTCCAAAGAAAGATGTATTGTTTATAATCTCTGCAATACATTGCAGAACTATACAATTTTAATGTCTTCTGTATTTACCCCCCCAAAAAATGCATTCTCACACTTACCAGATGATCACAAAGTGGCTGAAATGCATTAGTTCCACATACGTAAAGCACAGTATCATTCAGTTGTTGTAAGACACGAATATAGTTAAGGCACTCTGTCTATAAAATAGAAGAAGTAGTAGGGTAGGAAAATTAAAAGCTTTAATACATTGCCAGCATGATGTCTTATTTTAAAGAAATTCAAGTGGCTACTTCAGTTTAAGCACACATGTGGAAGTTACCGGTAGCTTTCCTGAAACCAATCAGGGTTGTTTCCCCATAATTAATTTACAATCAGGGTGGTAGTTCTTTTCCATTTGATTACCAACAACTGGAAATAACAAATTTAAAGAATAGTAATATTCAAGACAGAATCACTTTGTATAAAAATATACTCCTATGTTGTCTACTTTATTAATTTTAGACACAACACTGTTTTCCATACACTAATAGCATCATTAGTGGATACCACAGTTAAACTTTATATCAGTGGCATGTAAAAAACTTTATGTCTTTCTAATATATGCTAACATGTTTTTTACAAGTATTTTTTTCAGCGATTCCTCCAATCTAAATATTGTTAGCCCCATTGTAAGAAGAAAATCTCCATGAACTCATTATTCATTTGCTGATAAACTTTCCATACCATCTTTAAACAGCCTTCAGAAAATGAATAATTATCAAAACAGTGAAATCCAGTAACATTGTGAGATTCTGGCAACACTTTCACAGATCAAACAACATGTGGTGACTTGCCTCTTTTTCCATGCATCTGAATCTATATGTGTTCTGTATGAAGCAAGAAATTTAGCCATATCTGAAAATGAGTACTTCTTTTCCAATTTTGAAGTTGTTTACCCTGGCAATCCCTCAAAGCTCTAATCTTGAGATGAAACACTGCCTTACAATAAGGATTTGGCATTTAGAGTGAAGCAGGCAAAGAAAAAATTAAGGCTTGTTAGGTTGTCAAGAAAGACACTACTCAAAAACTGGATTCCATATTTGTCCTACAAATCAAAAGCTGAAACTAACTATCAGAGAGAGAGAAGTATATATTTCCAGTATGGGAAAAAAGTCTTACTCTAAGCTTTGCTACAATCTCCTTAAAGTTAAGAAAAACAAGATGAAATGCTAATTCACTTGTCCTTCAAGCAGCACATCTGTCACTGCCCAGGTGTTGCAGACCTGCTTGCAGACTGGAGGGTGAAGACAACAGGCAGAACCAGCAGTTTGCCAGGGAGGAGTTGGCTCCTTTTAATACTGGCATTGCTGCATTTACAATGAAAAGCCGGGGGGGGGACCAATGACCACAGCCCACACTAGCTGGGGTAATTCTGGGAGTTGCAGACCAAAAAAGTAACTTTCCCAAACTCAGATGTCCCAGAGCTACACCAAGGGAAAAGGCAGCTATTCAAGAAAAGGACTTGCAAGAACAAAAAAACAACAGAAGGGCAAAAAAAAAAAAAGTGGCTGCAGCTTTTTATTAAAAGGTCACAGGAAAATAAATTATTTCCTTGATATTACTAGAAACATTCCTCTGAAAGTCATAGTGATTAAAAAAAAACGCTACTATCTATTTACCTGCTTAGATTTGCCCTTATCTGCACATCTGTTTTTCTGATTTTCTGTCACCTTCCAAAACTCCTGGGAGGGGGAAAAAAAAGAACAAAAAGTCAAACTCAGGGTTACACTAACAGTAATTAGTATTACATTGCCATAAACAGTAAACTAATGGGGTAAAACAAGACAAAATAACTTACTGGTACACAATCTAACATACTTTCTCTCATTAACCTGTTTCTCTATTTGGGGTGGTCTATTTTGCTGAATTTACATAATACCCACAAAGCAGATAAAGATTCCAAGGCCATTTTGAAGTAAATGCAAGGAGAATATGTAAAAAGACAAAAATATCTGAATATCTTCTCTCATGGGGCAAGACTTTTCCAAACATACCTGCCACATGTACTGAAGGAAGACCTGGCTAGAAACAGCTAAGCTTATGGAAAAGATAGCTGTTAATTATATTTTCAATAGCGTACGAATTTGTATGAATTTAATTTATGTAGGAATTACATCTGAAGGGCAAATGGCAACAAGTCCCCCTCCATACTCAAGAAATACTAGACTAGTATAATCTGTTGTATGTAGGCCTGACCTTTAAGATGACTAAGAAGTTTCAAGTTCTGTAAAATGTAGTGGGCAGAAATGTAACTGGTACTCCCAGGAGTCATATTAAACCATGTCATGTTTTCCTCTATTATTGTTGGTGAAAAGACCAGTGACAGATTTCCAGCTCATATCTTTCTAAACAATACAAAGCTGCTGAAAATATTCAGCAATTCTCAACTGGAGAATTGGCAGCAAAAATAGCAGTAAAATAAAGTATGGGGTAGCAAAATCTGTCCTGCAGAAGTCTTCAAAAAAGTTGGAAGATGAGACCCCTACAACTAATCCTAAAGCAAACACTGAAACAGGTGGGTAGTGAATGGTACAAAGGTTAAATGTAATTCACCCAACCTTAATGGGTACAGAACAAACACTTTTGGGTGACCCTCTGACATAAATATACATACACGGATAAAAGTCAAAGAGGTTCAAAACACAACAATATTGCAAACGTAACAAGATGGACCAACCAAAACCCTTAGTCAGCAACATCTTTACTCAATGCCAGCTCAGCAGGCACCTGCCAACCAAGGCAGAAAGCCAGGGTCTCAGTAATTGGAATTCAAAGAAACAATTGGATTATAGATATTCAAATCTTGTCTTGTTTGAAAAGGGGTACAGATTAGTCAAAAGATTATGTATTAAATAGCAACAATAATGTCAAAGTCTGTTAAAACATAAGGTACTCCACACTGAGTCTTCATAAGGTACTGTACACTCAAGTCTTGAATGTCTTGGAGAGGGGTTTAACACCTTCACAGTAACAAAATCCTACATAATGGGTTGAGAAAAGACCCAGAGAGTATATCTGCACTGCACAATTATAGCAGTTTGATACCACTTACCCTAGCTCAATCCTTCAGATTCCAAGAATTTAATTTGGTCTGGTACTTAAATTTCTTTAGTACACTCCCACAAACTACAGCTTTACACCTCTCTGACAGAGAATTCCAACTACTACACAAAACTGCAGATCCCACTTTTCCACAGAATGGAGCCATGGCAGTAAGGTGGTGGCAAACTATTATATTTCTGTAGTATTGATTCATACAGAGTCAGTGTTCCTAGCTGGAAAGCTCTACAAGCCCCAAGCTAATAAATCAGATGACAGTGACTGCTATACCTGTAGCAAAGCATGTTACGTTTCTATCTGTGCTTATTCTTGTTATGCTATGATTGGGTCACTGCATTTTAAATTCCTATGAATTTAGTTTTACATCACAATGTATTTTATAGTAATATGCATAACCAAGAATACCAAAAAATAGTGACCCAGCATGGCATAGAAGTTTGAATATTGTGCCATTTCCGCACTAGGCTGTTATGGTGCTATTATTCCACTTTTAACATCCTATGGAATCCTGGGGCTTGCAGTTTAGGGAGGGGCCTCAAAGGCCTCAACATTCCATAGGATGTTGAAAGTGGAATAACTGTACAATAACAGTCCAGTGTGGAAACGGCCTTGGACTAGGACTCTGGCAAACCAGGATTCAAATACCTCCTAAGGCATGGAAACCAACTGGGTGGCCTTGAGCAAATCACACTCTGTCAGCCTCTGCAGAACGCAAAAACAAACTTTGACTCTTGCTGTGGTAGGGTTGCTTTAGGATTGCTAAAGCAGGAAATGACTTGAAAGCACACAACAACATCAACAACAACAACAGCCAAAAATGGTCTCAACAGTGATGTTTATGATTGGATATTGATCATGGACAGTCAGGCATGTGAATATGAAACAATATACTGGTTGCACCTCTATATAATAGAAGGTTGCTATGCATTTAAAGTCAGGAAGATCACAAGCAGCTGACCTCTTTTGCCTGGTAAATGAAACTTTGTGCACTAAGGATGAAAGGAGTAGCAATTGAATTTTAAAGGCTTCATACAAACAACTGCTATGATTCCAGTAGAATATCAGTAGAGCATTGTACTTCCTGTTTAAGTTATCTCTAGAAGCACACATATTCAGAGGTACTGCTAACAATTACTGGAAAATAAAAGTCCCATTGAGGTCTCAGCTCTTAATAAAAATGCTTATGCATTGTTGGTTATAGACACTCAGGCATGTGAATATGAAATAACAAAATTGCACACCTACCTGTTGTTGTTTTTCAGAAATATTGAATGAATTCAGAGCAAAAATGACTTCTCTAGCTCCTACGTACAAAACATCTTTGCCTTCATTTAGTAACAAGATTGAATAGTTAAATATTCCTGGTTCCTGAAAGTGTACTAGATGAACTTCTGTGAAAAATACAATAATTTCAAAGCATATTTTATTTCAAAGTTCAAAAACCTGAAGGCAAATGTTAATTCAAAAGCTTTATGATTTTCCACCCTGGCCTTCACAAATCATCTTTTAGTTTTTAAAAGTCTTGCAGTCCACTGATTAGAAATTATTAGGATCTAAGGAGGGTAAAGGAACACAAAAGCTCAATCACATTTAAAATTACCGTCCTTTAGCTAAGAGAGTATACATGAAACAAGGAAAAAATGGGGTACCAATATAGCTGAATCAGATAGAACAACTAAGCCACCTCATGGGAACACATACATTAAGATTGTCTTAAACATCTAAATCATCAAAAAGTTTTTGAGTTCTACAGAATTAGATGTTGATCAAAATTGGAATGGGTGGTGGTGGTAGTAGAGGAAAGAATGCTTGGCATGGGGTCATATGCAAGACAGAAAGGAACTCTTCCACTAGCAGATACCACTCCGTTTGGTGAACAGAAATTACTGGATTCAGCCTTCAGTCTGCTGTTTATCAGAGTTTTTAGATAGAATGCAAAAGGAGTTAGGTAGCACAATTAGAGTAAGAACAGGTGGTTCTTCGAGTGGTCATCTGTGCCATCATACACTAGGAGCTTTAGCGCCTGCGCGGTAGCGTTCGGTAGCTCCCCCACGCCGGTACTGCGCATGCTCCTCCCGCTGAGCAACGGTCTCTCCTCAGTTCTGTTGTCCGCCGTAGAACCTACAGGGACCTGAGAAAGAGGGGAGGAAAGGGCAGGTGTGTATGATGGCACAGATGACCACTCGAAGAACCACAGTTACAGGTAAGCAGCCTGTTCTTCTTCGTGGTCTCTGTGCCTTCATACACTAGGAGACTGTGTAGCTTACCAGTCGGATGGCGGGTCAGGTCCTACAGCACGGAAGCCAGCACTTCACGTCCGAACCGAGCATCTCTGTGCGACCGGCAGCCGAGCCTGTAGTGGCGAACGAAGGTCGATGGTTGGGACCAGGTCGCCACACGGCAGAGTTCGTGCAGGTCAACTCCTCGCAGGAGGGCCGCAGAAGTAGCCACAGCTCTGGTGGAGTGGGCTCGAAGCAGGGCTGACGGAGGCTTCCTTGTGAGCTCATACGCCAGTTGTATAGTCTGTACCACCCACTTGGAGAAGCGCTGGGTGGACACCTAGTGGCTCTTCCGACGTCGCCCATAACAAACGAAGAGATGCGGCGTCTGTCGGAAGGAAGCAGTCCTATCGTTGTAAAACGCCAGGGCCCGATGCACGTCCAGGGAGTGAAGGGACCGCTCCAGCGGTGTCGTCGGGTTCGGGAAGAAAGCAGGCAGGATGATGTCCTGGTTGAGATGGAAACTGGACACCACCTTAGGCAGGAACGAGATGTCAGGTCTCAGGACCACCTTGTCTCTGTGGAAGACCATGAAGGGCTCATCGGATCGAAGAGCTGTGATCTCACCTGCTCGCCTTGCTGAGGTCACCGCTACCAGGAAGGCAGTTTTCAAGGTTAAGAGTCTGTCATCCGAGGTCGCCATCGGCTCAAAGGGCGGCTTCGTCAGCTGCGACAGCACCAACGAGAGGGACCACGGCGGTAGCGGCAGCGATACCGGCGGGTATAGGTGTTGAAGTCCCTTCAGGAACCGCTTAACGGTATCGTTCCTGAAGAAGGCCGATGCCGCAGATCGTGGCGGCTGGTATACCACGATCGTGGAAAGGTAAACTTTTAGAGATGGAAACGCCAGGCCCTGTTGCCGGAGGTGAAGGAGGAAATGTAGGACGGTAGAGAGTCCCGTAGGCGATACCGGCTCACTCCTCTCATTAGCGAAGGTCAGGAAGCGTCGCCACTTGTATTGGTAGTTGCGATGGGTGGATTCCTTCCTGGCCGCGACGACGACGGTACCGAGCACGGGATCGTCTAGTGCGATATCCTCCAGGCATGGAGGGCCAGGCGTGGCAGGTCCAGATGGAGGACTCGGCCGCTGGAGTGGGAGAGCAAGCCCAGCGTCGGTGGTAGCCAGAGCAGGTCGCCTCGTGCAGCTCGTAGCAGGGGTGTGAACCAGTGCTGCCTCGGCCAGTATGGGGCTACCAGGATTGCGTCGGCTCGGTCGGCGAGGATCTTCGATATCGTCCGGCGGAGCGGCGGGAATGCATAGAGGAGTTCCACAGTCCACGGAAACTGGAAAGCGTCCCCGATGGAAGCGCGATCGTGACCCGCTCTCGAACAGAATCGGCGGCACTTCGCGTTTTTCCTGGTCGCGAAGAGGTTGATCGACGGTTCGCCCCAGCGGTCTCGAATCAGTCTGTACGCCTCTCCGGAGAGAGACCATTCGTGATGGGATGAGGTGTCCCTGCTGAGGGCATCTGCTGTGGTGTTCTCCTGCCCAGCCAGGCGAACAGCCACAGGATGCGTGTGCAGGCGAATGCACCAGTCCCACAGATCGAGGGCGATGTTGAGCAGGGTTGTGGAATGAGTCCCCTTGTCTGTTGATGTAACAGACGGCGGTGGTGTTGTCCGTCAGGACCAGGACTGTGCGCCCTGCGACGTGGCGGAACGCTCGTTGTGCTTTCGAGACGGCGAGCAGCTCTAGTGCGTTGATATGGAGAGCGGTCTCGTCGTCGGTCCATCTGTCGCGGACTTTGAGATTGCCGCAGTGGGCACCCCATCCGTAAAGGGAGGCGTCGGTCGTTACCATCACCTTCGGTGTCGGCTGCTGGAAGGGCATCCCGGACATCAGATTGTTTCGCGATTGCCACCATCGGAGGGATGAGCTCACGTCCTCCGGCAGTTGCAGTCGGATGGTCTGTTCGTCTCGCAAGAGGTCGAATATGCGGACGAACCAGTGTTGGGGAGGTCTTGCCCTCAGTCTGGCGAGATAGGTCACCGCGGTAGTCGTGGCCATGTAGCCCAGGAGCTGCTGGACGCTTCTCGCAGACAAAGTCGGGGCCGTGTAGGCGTGAGCGGCGGCCCGGATCAGGGTTTGAGCCCGAGTCTCTGGCAGGTACGCCCTGGCGGAGATGGAGTCAAGAGTAGCGCCGATGAAGTCCAACATCCTCGCCGGCTCGAGGTGGGACTTCTTCAGATGACTTGTAGCCCAAGGCAGGTCAGGAGCTACAACGTCATGTGGACGTCGTGGTAAAGTCTCTGTCTGCAGGACGCCAATCGTCGAGGTAAGGCTAGATGGAAGCGCCCTTCGTCCGCAGGAAGGATACCACCGGGGCCATGCATTTGGTGAAGGCCCTTGGGGCAGTCGAGAGTCCAAACGGTAGCACCTTGTACTGGTAGCAGGTGTCGTCGACTGCAAAGCGGAGGTACCGTCTGTGCTGCGGGCGAATGGCGATGTGGAAGTAGGCGTCTCGGAGATCGATGGAGGCGAACCAGTCCCCTCAATGGAGGAAGGGCAGGATCGACGGTATTGTGACCATCTTGAACCTCTTGGGGCGGATGTAGTAATTCACCCCTCTGAGGTCGAGGATCGGTCGGAGGGTACCGTCGGCCTTTGGTACCGTGAAGTACCGGGAGAAGAAGCCGGTGGTCTTGGCTTCTGGCGGGAGCTGCTCGATCGCTCCTTTTTGGAGGAGGGACTGGATCTCTTTCAGGAGGGCTGGGCTCGACGGAGTGGAGTAGTAGACGCCTCGAGGCGGAATATCTTGAAACTCGATGGCGTAGCCAAGACGGACGATGGAAAGTACCCAAGAGTCCGTAGTGACATACTGCCACTCCGATAGATGTCGAGTCAGGGTTGGCTGGTCTCCGAGGGCTGATGGGAGGCTGAAGAGATGATGTTGGGGAGTCCCGCATGACAGGTCAAAATCTGGACTTTGCGTCCGAGGAGGACTTCTTGGAAGAAGTGGGACGGCGCCTGAAAGGACGTCTGGCCGATGAGCCAGAGGACGGCCTCGACTGGCCAGACTGGGTCGAGCGGTGGAATGACGAGGTCGACGACCTTCTCCAGGACTGGCGGAAGGTGGAAGGCCTGCGGGCTTGCATGGCCGGCTGGAGCCCGATCTTTTTGGCGGTCAACCGCGCCTTAACTAAGTTGTCCAACACTTGGTCGGTGGTGGGGTTGAAGAGGCCCTCGCCATCAAAGGGAAGGTCTTCTATTCTCCTTCGAGTGTCCTCCTGGATGTTGGCCGGCCGCAACCATGCATGGCGGCACAAGCCGATGGATCCTGCCATGACTCGAGAGGCGATTTCCACCGCATGCTGAGAGGAGACGACTTGCCCTCTCGTTGCACCGTCTCTGGCTCCTTCACCTCAGTTGTCGGTTGAGACTTTTGGGCTTTTCCACAGCCGAAACGGCGACGGTGGTATTGTCCCGCTTCGGTTGGGCCACAACCGACTTCACCTTCTTGGTGGTGACAGGCGTAGTCTGACAGGCCGTGGTGGTTGTAGCCTGCCCGGTCACCACTGACTCCACAGGGCGCGTAGCCGTAGCCGTAACCCTGGGAGGCGGCGATACCGCTCGGTATCGGGGTGATGGCTCTCTTGCCCTATGGTATCGAGGCAAGGGGAGCGGCTGAAGGAGCGGTAGTCAGATGGCGAGCGGCTTCGGTGCCGACGGTACCGTGGTGCTCTCTGTCCGGCGAGCGGGAGCGAGAATCGCGCTGCCGATGAGGTGACCGGGACCTCCGGAAGGTTTCCCAGCGTCTCGGGTCACGGTGGTACCGATCCCGGTACGATGGAGAATGTGACCGGTAAGAAACCGGGCGCTCTCTCCATTCAGATTCCCTTGCGTACCTGGCCACGTAGGACGCCGAGGTATATCTGGAGGCAGACGAGCGAGGTTGTTCCTCTCTTGTCTCCCGAGGAGGCGGCGAGGTCACCGGGCGCCCCGAAGAGCGGGACCGAGACCTAGCTGAAGTAGAGCGCCGCTCCGGGGAAGCAGAGGCCTCTCTCTGCTGCAGGTCAGCCGACCTGCGACAGCTCAAAGGGCGGTGGTGCTCCTCCACCAGGGTTGGAGGGTCTGCCACAGGCGAGTCCGGGTGTTGTTGGGGAACGTCCTCGATCTCGTCGTCTGAGAGATCGATGGGCTCGCCTCGCCCTTTGGAAGGCTCCAGAGTCGGAGGAGGAGTGGGAGGGTGAACGTCCCCAGCCGGGGAGCGTTTCTTCTCCTTCCTTTTCTTCTTCCTTTCCTTCTCTTTGCCCTTGTCTCCGTCCGGAGCAGGGCGCTTCTTAGGAGGTGTCTCCTTGGCAGGCGCCTCATCCTTCCTCACCGTCGAGGATCCTTTCGCTGACCTGGCAGCCGCCGACAGTTTTGGGATCCTCGGTAACGCCGATTTCGGCGTTCTCGCTGGTACCGAGCCCGATACCGACAAGGTGGACGGTACAGCAGCCACCGATACCGTCAATGGCGTGGTCATCTTCTTGTCGGCCATCTTGGAAGAGGAGGTCTCGTCAATCGCCTTCAAAGACTGTTCCCAGCAGTAGGATTTCAGCCTTGAGGCCCTGTTACGAAGGGTCTGGAAGTAAAATCCTGACAAATTGGGCAAGTCCGAGTGTTGTGGGACTCACCCAAGCAAAAGAGACACTCCCTATGGCCGTCGTTGAGGGCAACTTTGCGCCCGCAGGACACGCACTTCTTGAACAGCGCGGACATAAGACGAACGCCGAAACGAGAGAAAAGTCCAAAAACACCAAGTCCGAGGGGAAGTCTGAGAGAGAGATCAGAAACAGTCCGAAAATAGTCCGAAAACCGTGAAGACAGCAAAGTCAAGCAAGAAAATCGAGGAACAAGCCAAAGAACCTTCCGTATGCGACGGCGGACGAGAAAGAACTGAGGAGAGACTGTTGCTCGGCGGGAGGAGCATGCGCAGTACCGGTGTGGGGGAGGGGTTCCCGCCAAGCGAACGAGCTCTAGAAGTTTCCAAACGCAACCGCGCAGGCGCTAAAGCTCCTAGTGTATGAAGGCACAGAGACCACGAAGAAGAACCAATATTCTAGACAGACTTCAGAATGCTATTGTAATAATAAAGTCGTAAAAATAGTATTTTGTCATCTATAATTATTAGTCTGAGCATGCTGGTTCACTGTGAGGTAGACAGCACCAGTAAAGAAAAATATGGTAGCTTTAATATTCAAGGGAGCAATCCTGCCTATCTAGACCCCACTCTCATTTAAAAGCTCTGACTTAATATTTTCTTCTTTCTCAAAAGTATCAGGTAGAAGAGTAAGGAAGGAATGGGGAGTAAAAGGATCCTAAGTAGCAGTAAATTGTTTTTCAAGGTTTATCCAGAAGTTTTTTTAAACTGTAAATGAAATTACAAAAGAAAATGATGCACTTATAAAATGCACTTATAAAACACTTACAGACTTACAACTCTTGCTACAAAATTCTGAGTTACGGTTCTGCTCAAATTATGACAAGAACTATAAAATCAATCTCTTATTTCCTTACATGTACCTCCCCGTTAACACAAGCATGAATTAAAACATGTCTTTTGCAAGCAAGCAGCTGACTTTTAGAAATTTTACAGTGGCAGAAATTTCTCAATGAAAGTAGATTTCACCATTCTTTTCCCACAGCCCAAAGACCAGAAGTAAACAGTAATTCATACGTGTTACTTAGAAGGCCTTTAGGTGCTGACACTGGTAGAATAGAAGAGTTATTTTTAAATACAGGAGACAGTCTCTGAAGGTATGACTAAGGGACTTATGCTAGATAGAGGGTATCTTTTAAGATATAAGAAAGAAGGCCAGTGTTGCGGTGTAAGGTTACAATCTTATGAAACCATCCAAGGAGTACAACAGAAGAGGAAGGCTTGGGAGGCAAAATAAGTTTATATAATCTTGGATCTTCTGCACTTGAACCAATAATGGAAGTCCCAAGCAAACCATGTGGAAACATATGACTGGAATGAAGGGGAAGTGCTGGGGCAGACAGCTTGGTTATCAGGAGCATATAGATGGTGCTGATTCACATGGGATTTGATCAACTGACCCACGAACAGCCTGTCAAAGGATAGAGAGCAACTTCTGAAGTGACCTCAATGGAAAGGACAAAAGCAGAAGAATTACTCCCTGTAAAAACACTGAAGTGACTGACTGAAGAGCTGGTAAGAATACCAGCTCTAGAAGCATTAAGCTCACTGTCTTCTTGAAAAACTTAGAAAACCTTTACAACATTCAGCTGAGCAGCTGCTTGTCAATAGTTATCGAGCAAATCTTTGGATTACATTCCATCCGTTATCATCCCTTGAGAACTGAATGATTGGTAAAATACACGGGGTCATAGAATAATAAGAGTTGGAAGAGACCACAGTGGCCATCCAGTCAAACTCCCTGCTATGCAGGAACACACATGAAAATACTCCCAATAGATGGCCATCCAGCCTCTGTTTAAAAACCTCCAAAGAAGGAGACTCAACCACACTCGGACGCAGCATATTGCACTGCTGGACAGCTCTGACTGTCAGGAAGTTCTTCCTGAGGTTCAGGTGGAATCTCTTTTCCTGTAGCTTGAAGCCACTGCTCCTTGTCCTAGTTTCTGGAGCAGTGGAAAACAAGCCTGTTCCCTCTTCTTAGCTATAGTTCAGCTAAACTTGTTTTTCCTTTGTTTTTCTTTGGATATGAAGATGCTCAGCTATGCATTATCTTAGAAATCAGTCTAAGCAAGTGAAAATAGCTCAATAGTGAAACAGTTTTTCCAGAATCAGGCATCACAGATAGAAGTATTATAATTGTTCAAAGTTAGCTCCTGTCAACAGGAGTGAAGACATCCAGCAGTAAGTGTCATCTGCTGGTGCCTCTTCTCAACTGTTCAATGTGAATGACCTTTTAGAAGTTCTGAGTATCCTGCTCATCAGAAGAAAACAAGAGGGACTGGAGTGGAATAAATCCACTATCTCATTGGCATGAAGAAATATCATAAACTGTATCAGCTAAGATAGGAAAGAACAAATTTTCCTTGTTTCTGGCATTCTTTGTCTTAAAAAATGCTATGAAATTCATGAGATCACCATGAAAGCACATGCACATACACACATCTTAACCTAAAGCAATGCTCTTACCTTTGTGTTCCCAGGTGATCCGAGGCACTGGACCAAGTGCTGTTGCCACTCCAAGAAATAAACTCGCAGCTCCATACAGAATGAGAGCCATGTTACGTGTTTTTGTTCTATGGAAGCAGCTGGGAAGTGCAGCAGCAAAAGTTCATTTGGCAGAAGAAAAGCTTAGAGAGTTGCACTTAGAGAGTTTGTGAAAATAGGGACATCATCACATTCAATTAATATACTGCAGTTTCTCAGTGTCTTTTTTTTTTTAATGGATCACTTTGTCAAATGAACATATATTTGCCAGAACAGTGAATAGAAAGGACTTCCAGAAGGAGCTTCAGCAACTCTTCTGCTTTTTAAACACATGCTTCTGGTTAGTCCCACTGGTACATAAAGCTGCAAACATGAAAGGTAAAAAAGAAAAGGAAGTGGTCAACCATTTTTCAAGCCACACTTTTTCCTTTGTCAATAAATATACCTACAGCAAATGAGTCTAATTTTATAAAACCAAAGAGCAAAAATAGCTACAGGAAGCTATTGATGTTATTTTCCATGTGTTCTCATCATTCATATCTCTTAATTTATTACTCACTGACACATTTCCAAGAGGAAAAATGATGCAGTGTTCAAGTTCCATTTTAACATTTTAGCAAAAGTCCAAACTAAAATAATAGATTGTCCAACAGTAATTTGGGCTACAAGCAGTATGACACATTTTTGTGACGGTCAGATACTTTTATAAGGATCTAATGAACATTAGGTTTATTATTTTTAAACTTTTTTCACCAGTGTATAAAAAAAGAATGATCAAAGAATGCTAAATCTTAAATTCATTTCATTTCTAGTGCCCCAATTTTTAAAAATATCTGGAATGACCTCTGGAAAGACCATCTTAAAAACCTTAATCGATTACTTAAAACATTTATTAAGCTGCTTCTACTTCAATTCCAACAAGTTTTTTTTTTAAAAAAGTTACACCTCTCTGAATAATAAGAACATGTTAACATCTATAACTCCTTAAATGTGAATCACGACTATCTAAAACTGAAATATAAGCTATTTCTCTGTGCCAAAAGGAATCATGTTGCAAATAATACAATAATAAATTGCATATGGTATTGTTGTGGATTTCCTATCAGATCTAGGTAGTACCTGTTGTCACAAATGCTGGATTCTACAAGATATTACCCAGAATTATTACCAAGATGATCTACAGAATGCATATGGTCAACTGATTACTATTTTTCCAAAAAGTGGGGCTGTGTGACAACTGCTCAGACCTCTGGCACTTGTTATTATTGTAAACTGCTCTGAGTACCATTCACAAGAAAAGCAAATTACAAATCAAATAAATAAATAATAAATTATGGGGGTCATATAGTTTATCCCATGCTTTTAACATCACCATGAAACTGCTGGCTCAAATCATCCAGAGATTTGGAGTGGATGAAGTTCCATCAGCATACTGAAATCAGTGAGTCTTACTCTTACTGATAAAATTAGGACATAGCACTGGGTATGATCTGTACTCTCAAAATTGTTATGCTGCTCAGAAATCCCTTCCTTCCTATCAACTAAGACACTAAATCTTAAAGAAGGCTTCAATTCAGATCTTAAGATCTAAAAAACTAACAACTGCCCTATAGAAACAATTTAGCAAGAATTCCCCTCATGATCTCATTATCTGTGAGAAAATATATTTGTGTATTACATTTTTATTCTACTTTCCACCAAAAATGGTATGTAATGTCCCTTATTATACTATAGAAATTTTTTAACATCTTGATTTAAAAATAACGTAAAAGCAAGTAAAAAATACCACCACAAGAACAACTAAGAAAGCACTGAATGTTGTTGTAATTGAGAGAAAATGGACTTATAATGACTCAAGACAGCTCCTTCTACAGCACATCACTTCTTCAACCCAGTGGGATAGTATGGATGTCTAGAAATAGAATGTCTTTGGTTCCCCCAGTGAACAATGCTTGGGAGAAACTCCCCTGTGCCCCATTAACAATATCATCTATGCATCCTCCTGCACATCAAAGCACACATAAAAGGGCTGCTCCATGTGCATAGAATACCCTCCAGCTAGAAGGTTAGTGATATCTGAGCTTAAGAATTTTCTTGTCACACAAACAAAGAATCAGATCAAGTTCCTAGTCCATTTGAAAGCATTCAGAAAATGGGCACTGACTTTTGTGGAACTGATCTAACCACTTGTACTGTCTTCTCATGCTCATTTCTAACCAATTCTGGAACTTTCAAAATGCAGGGCTTTTGTTTTTAAACTCATCAAATGGCAGTCATATAGATGGCATTATCTTATACAGTCTGTGACACAAGGCCTTCTATATCAATGCTACTCAAAGTGTTGGTCCATGGATTGCTGCCAGTCCACAGTAAATTTCCAGGAAAGAAATAAACAGTTGTAGGCAGTGGGCACAAATATGATGCAATCCCTCACACACTGGGGAAAAAAATGTTGTCAGTACCTCACCTCAGTTTAAAAAACACTGTTCTATATGATTATCTTTATGGTGTGTGTGTGTGTTGGTTCCAACATGATCCCTGTTAGCAAAAGCTGGGCCACTCAGCCATAAAGAAATGGGCAGCTTCTGCCCCAGTCACAATATTTGACACTTTAGATGTTTCAACAAGAGTGAATGATACACCAAGGGCCATTTTTAGTTAGAGTTAAACCTAAAGTAACCCCAGAATCTTCCACACCTCTAAAGATACCTTGGGAAGACATAAAAGGGAAGCTATGTGTGGACTCTCTTCTCCATCTTGAAGTTAGGCTGCTGGGAGACAAAGTATCAGAAACAGATTGCCTCTTTCTTATTCCCAAAGCTAGTTATCAGATAAGGAAGAGTGTCAATGTATTTTTAACACATTGTTTCTCCTCAGCCAAAGCCAGTTCTCTGCCTTTCATTTGTCAGGCTCTGAGTATGACAGATCAGAGCAGGACAAAGAATGGAGAAAGTGTGTTTTGCGTGCTAAAAACCCTTTCCCAGCAACATTAACACATGAGGCAAACATGCCATCTCTCAGACCCCTCTGCTGTGCAATAAATTCTGCATATGTTCTAAAAGCCAAGATTCTGTTTAAGAAGGTACAGATGTACTGACTACATTAAATTGGAAATAGTTTTTTTTAAAAAATCCTGACCTGTTATGGCCTTGTTGTCTTTCTTCTTCTACTCCCTTTCTCAGAAATACATCCCTCCCCTTTCAGTTCTCTTCTTTTTTAATGTGTAAACATTTGGTTGTACTGCTCTAAAAGGGATTTTCTCATTAAAACCGTTCTTGTATGCAGGAATATACACAGAGCCAGACCTTCTCCTTGCTTTCTATAAATATGTTACAAAGTTAATTTTTGTGTATTCTGAGTGCTGAAGCAAGAAAATACGACTTCTAAAACTGGGCTAAAATGGGAGGTCCTTGGCATGAAGTTGAGGACCATGTTCATGTGAAAATCAGCCTATGGTGCCAACCCAACTCTAATTCCTTTTCTTGGGAATGCTTGTAAAGATGCTGTTCCTGAGCTAGGTGACAGTCAATGTGTCAGCACACAATAAAAAAGTCTGTCATCAATTTTTGTCATTAGATATTATTCTCCCACGTCCAAGGATTGCAGGGCGTCATAAATGGTTCTCACATTCACACTTCCTCCTCACAAGCAGCCTGTATGGGAGGTCAAAGATGGAAATGTGGGAATTTCTGAATGCTATAAAATGAGCTTCACAGCTGAGTGAAAAATTTAAGAGGGCCTCTCTGACAGCAATAAGCAATTTTTTAAAAAAATGAACCATATAAGTCCCCTACCCCAAAGCAACAGATCCACTAATATTTTTTAAATTACAATGCATGTCAACTCTCTCTCTCTCTCTCTCCCCCAAAGGAAATTCTCGTTTTCTTAATAGGATTAGAAGCAAGAAAGTCCTAAGCAATTATTTGAAGGTTTGGGTGACATCAAGGCTTTCCTTGGAAAAAAAGGTTCGCTGACAGACTAACCATTTCAACATTTCCTCTGAACTCAGTATGCCCTTCAGATCTCCTAAATACAAATACAGCTCTGAAGATTAACTGTTCTATGCACTATATTCTCTACCAAAAGGCTCTTTAAAAAATCAGCACATGGCTCTAGAATCTACACTGCATTTCATGTTTCGTGGCGTTCTCTTTTTCCACACAAGATACAGCTACTTTAAAAAAATGTCAACAAAACAGAGTTACAGTGCAATCTTATTCACATATTCTCAAGAGGTAAGTCCCAGCAACTTTAACAAGAACTCAAGATAAACACGCACAGAACTTTAGCTGTAATGAGTCAGCTAAATATATTTATTCTGTCTACATAAAATCGGCAGCTTCATTGTTCCAGCCATTTCAGTTCATTTTTCATTTTATGCTAGCATGAAAGTTGAGCCAGTGGAAGATGGTAACTATGGCAACTAGAAAGCACTGAGGCATTCTGACATCAAGATGGATACTTACCAATACCTTACTGGGGTCTTTAAAGAAAGACAACACAGTCTGTCCTCTACAACCTGCTTCAACCACAATGCTTTCCTTAAGCTCTTCTCTCCTCTTATTTTCCAGTACCTTGTAAAACCGAAATAAATACTAATACATTGATTGTCTTATCTTAAAGCTCTGCCTCGTCTGTCCTTTACTCATAAATCACCTCTGACTGGAAGACCTATGACTCAAACTAGATGCTAGCTATTCAGCTAAATAGTCTGTCTTTTATTAATAAACTGAATGCACTTTTTTGGGAGGAAGGAGGAACAGGAACATGCATGTGGGTAGGAGAGGCGTATCACTTCCCTCTCCAGATATTTCTTTTAAAGTGTTCTAGCCCTACAAAGGCAAAAGATTTGGTATCTGATCTGATCATGTTGGGGAAGGGAAAAGATACATCAAGCTAATGTTCACTGGGGGGAAAGGGTCAATTTCGTCACACAGCAGGTCTTGGGGAGGGGGTTGGATGCTGTTTGCAGATTGTGTACCTGTGCTCTCAAGCAGCAGGCGCTCTACAGCAGAAGGCAGCAGAGTCTGGAAGCCATTTTTGCTGAGTATACAGGAAAGGCAAAGGCATGCTGTCACTGATAAAGAGGTAAGCTGATTCACGTAACTCTCCACTGATAACTACTTGGCCTTTTTATACCCTACAGGCACCAGATCCTCTCCGACCTTGGAAGATAAGCAGGTCAGCCCTGGGTAATACTTGTATGGGAAACTGCCAATGAATACCAGGTGCTGCAAGCTATATTTCACAGGAAGAAACTGGCAAAACCACTTCTGAGTATTCCTTGCCTAAGAAAACCCTATTAAATTGATGGGATCACCTTAAATTGGCAGGGGGTCTGAAGGCACATGCACGCGCACACATACACACTGATTGTTGAATATAGCCATGGTGACCATGCTTGTTTTGTCAGATTTCAAACAAACAGTTAAAGACAAGTTTATCCTCCAGTACATTCAGTGTATAGCATATTTTACCTTGCTTTGGAGAACTGATTGGGGGAAAAAATCTTGGTTTGCTATTTCACTGCTTTTCTCCAATTGGCTTGAGTTTTATTGTCAATTTTAGATGGTTATTTTTACATTCTTGTTGTTAGCCACCTTAGCAACTTTATAATGACATTATTGAAATAGTAAATCAATTGAATGAGGTTTCTTGGTGACTTCTTAATTTAATATCAGTCAGTTCTGATGGAAACCAATCCCATTATACAAATTTTTAAAAAATCAGAGGAGAGCATGCATACATTGGGATAAATGGTGTCTAAAATAAGGAAAGAAATCAGAAAACACAAGAGAATAATACTTATCTAAAGCCCTAATGCAACAAACAAACATTGAAACAATAGATGTTACTATATAATTTCCTGTTACATGTAACTGGGAATCAGACAAATGGATCTGTAATGTGTGGTTCTCTCTCAATAATATGTTTATTTTTATATACAGCACAATAGTGCTGTGGTTCAATGGCAGCATGAATAATCTTAGTGTCAAGGCAAAATAGTAGGTTTCACCATAACATACAGCTGGTATAGTTAGTAGTGCTATGCAATACAAAATTATCTATCAAAGCTTGCAGAACGATTCCACACAAAAGACCATACATACATCTGTTAGTATATGTTAAATTGGATATCTGGATTCAAACAGACCAAGACCAACAATCAAGACATAAGAACTAGAGAAACCCCTGCTGAACAGCACTAAAAGAATTTCAAGTTAACCATCTTGTTATCATACCCAACCAAGCCAAACAAATGCCTCTAGGAAATCAAGCAGGGTACAGCTTGCTTTGCTGTTCCTCCCCACCATCTAGCAACCGGTATTAGTGCTGCTAAACTGCATAGTTAACTGAGATTAGGGACAGAAAAAAGCAAGGAGTGACAGGTGAAGAGCACTATCCTGAGATAAGGTGATAACTAGGTGGAAGGAATAATGACTGTAGGCAATATTAATTTCTGCTGCAGGCAATGGTATAATGGAACCAGGGCTTGCTAGGTTAAATGCCTGGGAATTTTTGATTAGCAGGGACTCTAGACCTCATCTACTATCTCTAATGGACCCTTTTGTTCTCTCTGACCAGCTGGAGGAGAAATGGATTTTCCCAGCAACACAACTATTGTGAACTACCCTCCACTGTAATCAAGTTATTTTGAAGTGGCTTAGTCTTGAATGAGCAAGATCCATTAGCTTCACAAAAGATTTGCTGCTGGTAGAGATGAAAATTTCCAATTTGCTAGAAACTTCTTTATATACAGTTCAACACAGCTACCTACAGTTTTGGACTTTATCTGAGGGTGCTGCTATAGTAACTGTCACAATGAGGGCCTCAACTTAAAACTTCCACTGTGCCACTGACTACAAGCCTATGTGCATAAGTAGTAACATACAGTCATCAACCATGAACACCTAGGAAGAAAACTAGGACAACCCACACACAGACTTGATAACAGTGAAATTGTTCTCCTAACATTTATGCCACTACAGAAGGGAAGTGATATAATGCTCCTTCAAGGTGAAAGCTCTTTTCCGATGCAAAATGAGCCAACTATCTTTGCCTCCTTTCCCAAATGCTGCCTTTTTAATGGGCAGGGAGTTTTTGATATGCGCAGAGAGATTCTGATATGGGGAGAATATCTCAAAATATAACAGCCCTCCCACTTGCATTCAGAAGTGGCCATTGGCCAAGGATAGCTCAGTCACCTGCCTTTTCTGAAGATGTCATCTGGCTCTGAGAAACAAATTTTATGCAGGATTTGTTGCCTACCAATCAATGAACAGAACATGATTCCAAAAGAGCTATTCTTTGTCTTTAAAGTGCACTGCACATCTACAGTGTAAGCAAACACTATTATTTATGAACAAGCATTCAACCCGGCAGTTGGCTGCTGCTTAATAAAATCTGTCTGACAAACCTCTCTGCCAAGAACTTATTTAATGTGTCCCTTGGGGATACAGAGTACCTTTTCTCAGGTATGCACACCAAGTCCAGCTGATGTGATCTGGGGCACAAAGCCAGAACTTACGCGCTTCACATACAGCTCCACTTGGCTGCTAAGGAGAAAAGCTTCTGCCTTACAGTCAAGCTAATAAAGATAATACAAAACCTGGAATCCTTCCAGCACACCTCAAACATATGGTAATCATTTTGTTGAACGGATCTTTTGTGAAAATAGGTGTGTCCTAATGTGCATCCCCCTTCTAGTGCTTTCCAGTCAAGTAACAACATCCTTGATTATTTATATGCAACTCCAAACAAAGTGTGCTCAATTTGATTTTTTTTTTTTTTAATGAAGATTAGGGGTGCATGAAAGAATGGCACCATTTAAAGCTGCTGTTCAGAATCCTGTTAAGCACAGTGGCTGGCATCCTGTTCATGACACGCAAACTTAAGTTCAACATATGCTTTGTGTGTCTTTGTTTTGGTTGCAAAGGTTGACATTCTCTTCTTATTCTTTCCCTCACACTGTAACATCCAACTCCACTCTCCCCAATTTATCTGCTGCAACCTGGCTCACACCCATTCAGTAGCTGGTGGAAGGGGAGGTTAGAGAAATGTCTGTCTGTGTACCAGTCAGCAGACACAAAATGATTACATTATCCACTGAGAGCTCCCAAGGACCCTGGCAGATCTCAGCTCATGATGTAATCATTCTCCTGACTGTGGGGATACACACACACAGTCATAGGCTACCATCATAATGATAGCTGTATAGAGCAGTGCTTCTTAAATGCTATGTGGTGAGGAGCCAGCAACATTTTTCCCGAGTGTGTCAGGGACCAAACCACCATCACCACCACCTCCTCCCCTTTCCATCGGCATCATTTATTTATTTATACAGCACTACGAGTGTATATAATACTTTACATATTGAAAAAAAATGTGCCCACTGACTACAACTGTCTCTTTCTATCCTGGAAACTTGCTGTGGAAGTGCACCCAACAATGGGCTACCACTCTGAAGAGCATTGATTTACACTTCACAGCTACAACTGTTTGATATGGTGGGCCTGTACGCAGGAGTTCTATTCCAAGAACCTCTGTGTAAATGAAGAAATGCAAATGCTTGCATTCCATAATACCTAATGGTGGTGGTGTGCACGCCATCATCACCACTTTATGTATAGGGATATGACACCTTGCACAAACGCAATTTGTGTGTAGGTTGCACATAAGAAAGATCACACAAACAAAGCCTTAGCTTCTTCAACTTCCTAAGAGCTAGCAGAGTGTTTCCATAATCATTCCTTGAGCAGCAGGATTCCTGCGTGGAAGAAGCCTGAGAAAACAAGATGTACTTGTACCTATTTGCCCTGGTGAAGGTCCTACAACAAGGCTCTCAGCATTCTTGTGGAGACATCTGTCAAGATAGGTTAAGGGGCTTAAAGTTAAAGCACCTCATCCTTTGAGACACTGGTTGCCAAGAAATATTGTCTCAGTCACTCATTAATGTGCAATCACTGTAGCCTTTTCAGACAAATGATTACAGCAGGCCATTTTATCAAATAAAACTCCAGCACTATAATTGCTTAATTATATGGTTGTCAAAGCCATAAATAGCTTCTTTGAGAAGTACAAAGTTCAATACACATAGTCAGACAAGTTTTCACGAGTTTTAGCTGAATGGCTTCCACCAAGCAGAAAGTGAAACAGTACTTTTTATCTGCCACATGCAATTATTGAAAATTTGTTCAGAAAGTTTTCTGTTCCCTTACTTCCTCTTTTATCTGTTTTATTCCAGATACTCACAGTTAGGCCATTTTCCTATAAGACACTGATTACCAAACCTCACCAAATGGATAAATAAAACCTATAAAGAGTAATTTCTATAGGTGCAAGTGTGTGTGTGGAAGAACACCCTCAAACCATCCAGACAGAACAAATACTGACAGAGAAATACCAGCAACCTTATCAAATCACACTGTGTGCACATAAACTGTCTACTCTATGAAAAAGCCATACAAAAAAAAAATCTTTGTGAGAATTTCACACATTTTAAAACATGTTCAAATCAAACCACACTTACATATAGTATACATTTTATGCCACAGTTTGGAAAAGTTATTTTTGGACTACAAGTTCCAGAATTCCCCACATAGCTTTTTAAAGTAATTTTTACAAGCTCTACTTGATGTAATGGTGGTGGTCTATCATGAACAGGGGCATACAGGGGCATATTACATCAAATTCAAAACCTTAGTTTATCATTCTGAATAAGAAGCCGTACTGCATTTTTCAGTTAATCACAAATCTAGATGGACTACTGTAACATGCTGTACATGGGGCTGCCTTTGGAAACTGTTCAGAAACTTTAGGGGGTTCAAAACATAGCAGCCAGAATGCTGACTGGGACCAGTTACAGGGAACACATAACTTCCTTGTTAAAACAGCTCTGCTGGGTACCTGTTTTGTTTCTGGATACAATTCAAAGTGTGGGTTATGACCTATAAAGCCTTATATGGTCTAGGTCCAGGCTATTTGAAAGACTGTATCCCCCTGTTGAAAACTGCTAGAGCCCTAAGATCTGCAAACGAAGGCTTTCTCTTGGTCCTGCCACCATCCTGACACAACTGGTGAGGATATGGGAGCGAGCCTTCTCAGTGGCCGCTCCCACTCTGTAGAATGCTCTTCCATGAGAGTCTAGGCTGGCCCCCTCCCTGCTCTCCTTTCGCCGACAGATGAAAAAATTTCTTTTTAAGCAGGCTTTGATATGAGCTGGGGAGCTTTTTATTTATTTATTGTTTTAAAAATTGAACATTGTTTTAGGTTTTCATAATTTTATGTTTTTAATCTTTTTGTTTTAAATGTTTTTCATGTTTCCAACTTATTGTTGGAAGCTGTCTTGGGTCCCATTCTGGGAGAAAAGGCAGCATAAAAAGATAATGAATGAATGAATGAATGAATGAATGAAGCAGGAAAAGTTTTAAAAGATCACATACTACCTGTCATCATTTGGAACTTTTCAATTCTTCTCCCAGAAATAAAGTACTAAACTTCAATTTCCTCTATGGTACAGTAATGAAAATCAATGAGGCTGGCCCAGGAATCTTCAGCACTATTAATGAAACAGAAATAAAGAGACATGTCATTAAAATTTAGTCTTTTTTGTCCTAAAATGAAGTGAGGATTGCCTTCAGGTACAATGCTGGATTAATTTGCAGGGACAAGAAATTAAAGTATTCTAGCTTCATTTTAAAAGCAAGACAAACCTCCAATCAGTTTTTTAATAGCAATGGAGTAAACTAAAAAGATATTTCAGAGTTTTAAGAAATATAACACAAAAGCCTCCATACAGGTTCCTTATCTGTTAGTGATCAGTATTAAAGTGAAAAATGCCAGAGCTCAAGCAAGCCTGATCATTACACCTTCCCAGCAAAGAAGCCCCACACTCAAATCAGAAATATCTGGCTGTGAAATTCAGCTATGGAAAGGATGCTCTTGCCAGGCTCAGAAGACATACCCAAGGAATTATTTTCCTACTTTCCATTAGAAGCACGACATGAGTTTCCTGAAAAAGCAGCCACCTTAGTGGCTGAAAAGTCAAATGATAAGTGAAAAAAATAAGTTCAGTTTGTGTCAGTTGAGATTTCTTTCTTCCAGCAGAGAGACAAGCAGCAGCATGAATTAAATATGCAGGCTTCATTTTGTATATGTGACTGCCAGAGCTCAGCAAGGTTACAAGTTGACTGCAGGATTCTGAGGGCTGTAATTCAAAAAAGTAACTATTCCAAAAACTGGTTATTCCTCCCATACCCAGAGAAGCCCTATGCAAGTAGACTGTAAGCCTGAGGGCAATGGACTATCAAATTAACAACTGTAAAGGGATCATGTAAAGTTCCATATGCACCGATGATGATAGATCGATCGATCGATCGATCAATCAATCGATAAGAAGTAGAAACTGGCAGTCACAATTAACAGGATCAGGATGACACAAAAGGTCTTTTGATTTCAAAACCCCATCAATGGCATAATTCATTCAAACTAAGACTGTATATATATTATATACATTCATGTAACTGGACAATAATTGGAATCATTTCTCCTTGGCAACATACACAGGGCATTTCTGCTACAATATAATAGAGAAACAGCACACACACCCAAGACATTGGCAAAACCAACTAGGTTTGTTTTTAATGTTTCAGGCTAGCTCCATAAGTCTGTTCATCTGCAACCACAGCAAGATATAATGTGCAAAGATGCAGCAGAGGTGAGCACTTTCACAACTGTGTGCCTATGTTCCTTCAAGCTGCCTATCAACTTATGGCAACACCACAAATTTCATAGTCTTCTGAGCTAAGGAATACTCAGGGGTACTTTTGCCGGTTCCTTCTTCAGAAATATAGCCTACAACATCTGGTATTCAATGGGTAGTTTCCCCTCCAAGTACTAACCAGGGTGACCTTGCTTTGCTTCCAAGATCAGATGGGATCTGGTGCTTTTAGGGTCACAACTACAGCAGGAGAAACCTGCCCCTAGCATGAAGCCAATGCTTCCACTGACTCATATTCACTTAAGTGGGAGACGTTCCCAGGCCATTGTGACACCCCCCCCGTCTTTTATGCGTTCTATCCAAGAAGTTGGTTGAGCAGAACTGAAATGTCAGCTGCCACTGTGATAATCTAATGCTGCAAAAAGCCATTTGAAGATTGGGATTTTTCCTTGGCAGCTGCTTTTAAGCCCCAACAACTGTTTAACTCACAATTATGTCTACAGTTAATGCTCCCTAGCCAAGGTGGGTTTTGAATCAGTTTAAAACAAAAATCAAAGTGCTTTTGCAGCTATTACACAGGTATCAGAGCTTTCTAAATAATTGCACCATTAAGTGTTTTAAGGCTTTCTGGATATTCTACAACAGTATCAGGTTGCATTAATTCATGACTGGGTTGATTGTAAATGGTATGAAACAGCTGTTGCCCAGAGGACTAAACTCTGATCTGCTATATAGAACACAGGGCAAGAACAAATCCAAAAAACAAAGACAAATGTAACAGATTACAAGAATCAGATGAAACCAAACCTTTTCAGGAGGGAAAAGCACTTGCTAAGAGACTTTGATCTAACTATTCTTCTGACCTGCCTGGGTACAATCACTCAGAATGGAAGAAATTCTTCTTCAAATGGAGAACAAAAAGCAGGAGGCATTATCTGCACACACATGCATATACTTAAGACCTCACTCATTCACAATTTTCTTTTGAGGTGGTTCTTCTCACCAGAGCACTAATGAAATATGGAATATCAACCAAGGTGGGGTGAGTAACCTCAGACGGCCTGGGGGACATTTTCTTCCCATGCCACAGACCCCCGTGGACTACACCAGCCCCTCCCAATGAAATTGGAAGTGATCAGAAAATCATGCCTGACTTTCAGAAAACACTGGGGGAAGAAGCAAAGGGCAGAGGGGATGATCTACAGGAGAAACTTATCCCCAGAGGCGTGGTTCTCCATTGTTTGAGCTATATACACTGTGTCTGTGTGTGTCTTTACAGCAGCCAGTATATGTATCTGTCTTGTCTTGTCTTCCTTCCTTCCTTCCTTCCAGTGGGGAACAGCATGTAGTCCACATGATTGTCAATCACGAACTAAGACAGGGCTTTCCAAATGGTGTGCCATGACACATTAGTGTGTTGCTTGAAGTGTGCAGGTGTGTTGTCTACAATCTTGGAAATATATGTTATTATTTACAGATCATATATTTTTAAAAATATATGAAAGGTTTTCATAAGATATGTTGTGTCCCCATACATTTTGTTATTACAATTTATGTCTGCATCTCTTACAAGGAGTTAGTTTAACCTCCGGTTTGTTAGTAAAACTGAATTAAGGTGTCGTAAAATGACGCATGTCTAAAAAATGTGTCACCAACATGAAAAGTTTGGAAAGCTCTGAACTAAGGAAACAGTTAAGATTTGAGTTCTGTAATTCTTTTAAAGGGTTCTGAATCAGCAGTCAGCTGCAGTCCTGCATTGGCTGACATAGCTATGAAAGACTCCCATCCAAGCCTGTCAAACCTACCTTTTCTCAGCTGCAGCTCATTCAAACCCAGCCATTTCCTTGGTGGTGAAGAGCAGGGAGAGCAGCAGACATGTCTTCATGTATTTTCCTTTAGCTAGATGAAACGTATGAGACATCAGCACGGACCTATGGAGGATCCTGTATAGGTCCCTGTAGATCAGTGGTTCTCAACCTGTGGGTCCCCAGATGTTCAAAAACTTCAGCTCCCAGAAGCCCTGAGCATTGACCATAGTGGCTGGGGCTTCTGGGAGCTGAAGTCCAAAAACATCTGGGGACCCACAGGTTGAGAACCACTGCTGTAGATGATGTCACTGCTTTGCATTTTAGTTGTTATTTGGTTGGTAGACAATTCTGACCTCCACAATAACCAAACAACCAGTTGCAATGGTATAACTCTAATGTACATCATCATAATCCACCAACACAATTCCTCCCAGTCACCTTGCACTACCTACATATGATCACACCCTTAAACTCTACTTTGGCAGAATATCTGTCAGTGACTTATGAACACATTCACAGGCGTAAAATATCTATAAGGCAATTCTGGGGGAAAACAATTTTAAAAACTCTTAGAACGTATCACCTCTCATAGGCCATTTCCACACAACCCTGCCATCCTGGTCCAGGAGTCATGCTACCACATGATGTTGTCGCCATCCAGCCACTATCCACTTCCCAAGCATTGCAAATCAGCCTTATACCATTTCCAGAAAAAATCTGTTATGAGCTTCCTTTAGTGCTTCAATCTCATCAGCTGGCTCAGTGCAGTACCATAACAGTGCCTGATAGCACTTTCAGTCATCGTGGATCCAGGAGTGGGTGGGGTGTGGGTGTGCCCAGCTTGTCTTTCCTCCAGCAAATTCCATGGCACGGCAAGTTTGGAATCTACCACCTCTTCATGTTTATTTTAAATTTCTCCTCTGAGTTAATTTTTTAAATTTTTTAAAATAATATTTTAGCATTAGAGTCCAAAACTGCAACAGTATACTGGCACGTCATGAGGTTACAACATAGTTGTGCTAGTACAGCTTACCAAAACAAAACAAAACAAAACCCTGACCAATTAGGAGCTATAACAGAACAACCCACCATTGAGGTATAGTGTGGAAAATGCCATCGTATCATATGGTAACATAAGCATTTTCTATTCCATGTACAATCTAGTGGCCAGGAACAGCCAGTCTTAGCTCCTTCTCAGATATGCCCGTCACATTTGAAAATTATAACACAAGAAGCAAGTCCTGTATTGCTTCCGCTGCTGTTTTAGAATGTAATAATCCCACTGTCTTCTGTCTGTGAAATATTACCAACTTGTATTCCCTATCTCCTTGTCAGTGATATTCTTCCTCAGCAGTGCTACTGAAAGGTTACAGCTTAATTTAAAAAAAAAGAAAAAGAAAAAGAAAGATCTGGATTGATAAAGCAAACTGGTTGTGCTACACCACACTTTTCAAAAGATCTTGCACATAGTACAATACATTTCCACCTCTCTTTATTTGCTAGATCACAAATGTTTTCAAACGTTTGAAACATGAGACCTAATGGAGGAAGTACTATTCTTACTACAGATCATTAGTGTATGAGATATGAAAAATCATCCAACATGATAAAATGAAGACAGAACCCAATTCTGTAGTGGGGCAGCAAAAGCCATTAACAGGAAATGAAACTGCACTCTTGACACAATGTTAGGAGTAAACAGCTAATATAATTTGGGAGAAAAAAGTTTCTACCTCCCTTTGCCGCAAGGCCTGCAATACCTCCCACTGCAAAAGATAGGGTCTTGTACCAAGATGTGCCTGACCAGCAGCTGTGCTTGCTTGCCTAAATAATCATCATGTTGGGAAACTTTGGAAATTGCACAAGTTGTAAATTCCACACTTTAAGCAATCTGCAACTAATTAAAAATAACATCTGCTCAAGAGATAACAGGGTGACTCCCACAGATCTGGACGGGCTCTGGATTTTCATTGGAAGCCCTTGATCTCTAATAAAGTAGTGCATGATTATTAGAGTTACTGTTCAACTGGTTAAAAAAAGCCCTATATGAACAAATAGATCCTAAGGAATCCTAGTCTAAATCAGTATCACTTTAATGCAACCCCACCATCAACATCCCCCTTTCCCCACCTACATCTACACCATTTTGTGTGATTTTTTTTCATTCTATCAAGATGATATACTTCTGTTTCTGAAGGGAACACACAGGTACTTTATGATGTAGAGACCAGGATCAAAACTATTGGCTTATAATTCCTCTAGATGGGATGTCTCAGATGGCCACTAAATGTCATTTGCAGGAATATTGCACAGGAGCTGTAATACATCTATGGCAGCAACTGTGCCCCAAAAGACCTACATTCATAAATTTAGAACACTGTCCTCAGCGGAACTGAGTAGAGAAAGATCTGTTCTGTTCCTCAGCAACAGATCTGGCCTTCCAGGCCTTAATATCACCCACTGGCTTCCTGCCTGCTGAGAAAAATCAAATCTGTGGAAAATAAATTGCTATTCACAGCCTGCCAGTAACTCTGACACAGTTACACATATTAGCACACTGAGGACTAAATCTCAGACCATCAACATTAGATGCTTCAAATAAAATCCAAACAAAATCCTTCATGTATCCCATGTTATAAGCACAGCTACCAGGAGGGTGGTGTATCTGAGAATGCAATTAACCACTTTTGAGGCTCTCTGAAAGGACACATGGTGAGACAAAAGAACAAAACTGATAAATAAAATCCAAACTCCACAGGCCATTGGGGTGTTGCTGACATGCTAGTTAGCCAACAGTTCACAAACAACACTGAATAAAGGACAGATCAACAACTATGGCCCTGAGACCCACAATCCCCAGGTAGTTCAAAGTTTAATCCATGGGTATTCCCAAATTGCAACCCAATACAAAGTAAACTGAGCCTGTTTCCTGATTGGCCTCTTAATATCTTGTTCCTCATCAAGTCTATTTCTTCCATTATGCATTGTCTCAGAACTTGATTACTTTCCTTGGATTTAGACAGAAAGGACAGAGTTTGGTGTCATCACCATATTGATCCTGTATATAGGTGTTAAATGGGGTGTGAGTGAGGCTCCTGTGCACACATGCCCTGACTCCAAATCCAGGATGGGTGACTTTCTGAACATTGTTCAGCTGTATCTCCCATCACCTCTCACCACTGGCTGTGCTAATTAGGGCAGATGGAAGTTGCAGTCCAACAGTATTTGAAAGGCCATAAATTTTCCACTTCTATTCTAAATGTTCTACAACAGTTAAGTATAAAGCTATGGGTTGATTAACAAGAAAAAGTGGGCCTCAAATATGTTTCACCAAATAACATATATCCCTTCTTTCAGAATATATGATTTTAAAAGTCCAGATGTACCTAGCATTGCTCTCAAATAATTCCTCTAAGCTACAGTAGATGTACTTTCTCACACAAATAGCACACAGCCATGTGATCACTCTGCATACTATCATTAAAAGATGGCTAATTATTGTGGTAATTGTGAGTGCACCAACAGGGATGGGGGAGCAGAACAACTTATTTGAATGTCAATGATGGGAAACCTGGAACATATTAAATAGAATGGCATAATAGCAATCTTCAAAGGAAACTTCATTTTCTTGAGGCTGTTATTTGAATTAAAACAAAGCTCTAGATTCATTAGGAAAGCAAGAGTGCTTACACCTTTATAGTGCAACGTTCAAAGAGCCCAAATACATAAAAGTAAATGAAATTCCAAGAAGCAATTAAAGCATTAAAAAAACCTTTCCCTCCGTCTTTCTGCTTCCTGTTTACGCCTCTTTACTAGGAAAGGCACAGATATGTACTGAACTGCCAAATCTTAAAAGCTAGTTCTGCTTGTTAATTTCAAAACACTATCAAAATAAAAGCTCTGGGGGAAAACAGATATTTTTGAGAACAGGACCCTTCTTCCAGACTGGAAAATTTCATAGATCTTCTTTAAAAACTGTATGAATTGTGCTTTTTTTAAAAAAAATAATTTTTCAGTTTGTTCCAATAGAGAACTAGTGACCCTCTAGACACTGCTGAACTACAACAGCCAGTATTCCTGAGCATTGGCTATGCTCACTACAACTTCTGAGACTTGAACCCAAACAATATATGGAGCGTCACAAGTTCTCCAGTTCTGACATCCAACACTAGCCCTATTGGGAACAGCAGGGTGGGTGGGAAGCTTAAGAGTTTTCTCATGGTTGTTTAGAAGGCAACAGTGTCTAAGTAGCATTCAGTGTGCACCAGTTTCCATGAAGGAAGATCACATGCTCATACAGGCATCTTCTTGATATTCCTATGAAATCCAACTCATAAAGGGCAAAGTTACAATTCACTGTTTGGTTAGATGTAGGAACTTCCAGTACTCTTATCATCCGGTGGTTTACTGTGTCCAGTACTTAGAAATCTGCATTTTGCAATCTGTGGTGTGTTGTGGTAGTGCCATATTAAAATGTTAGATGTAGTCAGGTATCTCGTCAGTACATCCATGACCTTGACGTACACAAGCATTTTTAGTACTAAATTCATTACAACTTGTTCCCAGAGTAGGCAATGACAGAATAGTCCTACATGAGATGAGTTACAAATCCAAGTCCCTTTTCCCACCATACCTCATTAGTGCATTCTTTCATTACAATCCCAGCATTGCCATTTGCACATTGGTAGCAGGTTAGAAAACTCTCTTCCACACCCTTCCACCTTAAGCAGGCGAGTAATGGTATTGCCACCGGTGTTCCTTCCGCACTATAATGTCCTTGGCTACTCCCTTGTCCCGCCTTCAGCCTACCCCACTGCCCAATTGGTCTTTTTTGTTGTTGTTGTTTTCTTGGAAGCTGTACTAGTGCAGCAATGTTGTAATGGCATGACATGCCAGTATATTATTGCACTTTTGTGCTATAATGCTCAAAAATATATTTTAAAAAGTTTTAACTCAAAGGATGAATTTAAAATAAACATGGAGATGTCTCAGATTTCGAAGTTACCATGCCATGGGAGTAGCGGGGGAATGGACAAGCTGGGCATGCCCACACCCTACCCACTCCTGGATCTGGGAGAACAGGAAGCACTATCAAGTGCTACTATGGTACCGCATTGAGTCGGCTGATGGAACTGAAGTGCTAAAGGAGGTTTGTAAAGGATTTTTAATGGAAATGGTGCTTTTGCAACACTTGGGGATAGGATAGCAGCTGGATAACGATGACATCATGAGGTAGCAAGACTCCTGGACCGGAAACAACCTGCTACTGTTGTGGGATATTGATGCTGTGTGGAAATGGTCCAAGCTGCTGCTTCACTGTTTCAAAAACTGATGGTAGGAAGCATGCTTACAACTGAAACTCCATAGTGTCTCTTTGAGCAGTTATATTTAAAGATCTTATGGTTGCAAAATGAGATCTACATGAACTTCAAATGACACTCTTTTAAGGCTTGCAGCCTGAAAGCTCATTAATTATAAATATTTATATGCTGGCTACTGGTAGATGCTGTGGTCTAACCACCGTAACTTGTCCTGTGCACTATGCCTAACCAGTGAAAATATTTTAAGAATATGTTTATAAAAAGATGTCTACCTTAGAATCAAAAGCTGGACCCAAAACCTATGCCTTAGTATAATATGAATAAACTTATCACTTAATTTTTTTAATCTTAAACTGAAGTTTCTGGTTTTTTTAAAGTAAATTAAATAGCCATAGTGTTAATACACAAGATTGCTTTTGTACAGCATTGGCTTTTAGGAACTAGTATGACTGTGAGCAAGTTAAGGCTTCCAGAATGACTGGCTGAACTGTTCTGATGTAGAATGTTCAAAAGTCAACTATACAGAAAAACCACAGCAACCGAATACTAAGAACCAATGCAATGTCTCTGAGTGAAATGAAAGAACAGTCAAGCAGAAACCTTTCATGAGGTCTGCAGATGGGTGAAGATATTTGTTTCTTGGCAATGACACAATGCACTCTTTCCAGATGTCTCTTCTCTCATTTTTAAAAATGTTATAAACTTGTTGAGTTGGAAGTGCACCTTCACCACACTTAGAGAAGAATCACTGGCATTAGCTAGATGTAAGTTAACGTCCACCTTACATAAAGGCAATGTATGGAATTCATAAAGCTTTTTGGGTCAGTCTTCCAGTGACAAATATTACAGCTTAGCAAGAACATTCTTTTTTATATTAAAAAAAGTGTACATGGCATAGCAGCAATCATGAAAAGCAAACAAAGATAATTCTGAACATCCCACCACTTCACTCCAGAAAAAAAATCAGTTTTTAAAAGGGCCAAAATAATAAACAGGAAAAAACAAAACAAAAAGAAAAGCATCCTACCAGTTCACTCTCCTTAAAAACAAACCATAATTAGGATAACGGGAAAAGGAACACTACTTAGTAAGCTGCAGGAGAACCTTCTGGGCATGGTGGAAACCTGTCTAATAACTGTAAAGAACGAAGGCACATTATGTAAGAATCAAATGCAATACCACCGATGAAGATAGAATGAACAATTCCCTTGAGGCTAAATCCTTTTAAAAACATTTATTCAGCTGGATTGGTTCTCCTCAACTTATCAGACTTCGGGAGAAAAATTTTTGATTTCTGCAGACTTTATTGTACAACTCGTGTTTTGAAAATATAATTATAGTGTAGTTTAGTTTAGGGTCTTTCCTCTAGGTGTAGCTTTAGATGTGTGTGTGTGTGTTTCTTACGTTTGTGTGTGTGTGTGTTTTTATATCTTTGTGTGTTGTTTTATATATCTAGAATTTATGTGTTCAATAAAAATATTTTTCAAAAAGAAAAAGAGCCTCAATCAGAACCAGAAAAAGGCATAACTTTGGGAGATTTTTTTTTAACTCCAACTCTCTCTCTTTCAGTCAGTAACTCTTCTAAGGATTGGATATATTTGCATGTGCCTTGTGCTGTTCCCCTTATTTCTTAGTGTTTGTATGCAAACCACCTTGATTTCTTTCATCTTGAGCACAAAATAGGCCATCATAAGTTTTTACTATGCTTGAGCTTTCAATTCTATGGTCATTCAATAAACAAACACTGACATTAATTCTTCATATGAAATACCATAAAAAGATACCATCCTATAGAAATATTGTAGATAAGTTACGTGAGTGAGAGCCAGTGTGGTGTACAGGGGTTGAGTTTTGGGCTACAACCTTAGAAACCAGGGTTTGATTCCCTGCTTGGCCATGTAAATTGTCTGGATGTCCTTGGGCACAGACTTTCAGCCCCAGAAAACCAAGTGATAGTTTTGCCTTACGATCACTGTAAGATGGAAACAACTTGAAGGCACACAACAACAACATTGTATATACATTGTCTTCTCCCAAATGGGACCATAACAGATCACACATGAGTTAAAACAAGATACATTAAAAATCAGTAAAAAAATTTAAACAATTAAATAAGATTGTTGTTGTTGTGTGCGTTCAAATCGTTGTTGTGTGCCTCCAAGTCATTTCCAACATATGGCAGCCCTAAGGCAAAGCTATCTCAGGATTTTCTGGGGCTGAGAGTATGTTATGTGCCCAAGGTCAGTCAGTGGGTTTCCATGGCCAAGCAAGGAATCCAGGGTTGTAATCCAACTATACCATGTCCAATCACTATACCCTGTTGGCTACCATTATTAAAAGATCAACACTTTAAAACAACATAAAATCTTTTAAAACAATGACAAGAATAATTAAACAATGCAACATACACACACACCATTAAAGATGTTTCACCATACCCAGGCTCACTGGATGATTTAAAACAACTTTCAACAAACTACTACTATAATAGGCCCTAATGTCCCAAAGATAATCATGACTACGTCTTCTTGAAAGCCAAGGGGTTAAAACCAACCACAGCTCAGCTTGTTCAACTGGATTCAATGGAGCTTATGGCAAAATAGAACACATTACGAGGGAAACAAGATCCCCTACAGGATTCTCAACCCAGTGTTCTCTTTACAACATGAGTACAGGCAGGGGCAGTTGCAGGGGAGAAATTATGGGTTGACTTTACTCCTACCTTAAAAATGCCATGATTTTAAATCTTCCTTTCTCAAGTTATGAAACTTGCAAGAAAGCCCAAACTAGGCTGGGAGGGGAATCTGAAGGGAAAATCAGCAACTGGAAGATTTAAATACACCTTGAACCTGTAAACAATTCCTTCAAAGTGCTCCCTCTCCCACTCCATTTTTATTTTTTAATTTTTATTTATTTGTTTACTTTTGCCAAGTGAGGACTTGTAAAAGTGTATCTGAATGAAAATTTTATTGCACCATTAGATACAACTTTGAGTTACTGGTATATAAAGGCTAGTATTTGCTATATATACTCATGTACAAGTCTAAAATTTTAGTAAAAAAAATGACTTCAAAATCTGGGTTTACCTATCTGTGAGTCAGCATAAATACTGTACCTTAACTCTTACCAAAAAAGGAACCACCTCCTTCTTTGAGTGGTGAAAAGTGAAAGCTTAGTCCATTCCTGGAGAACCTAAAAACAGCACCGACTCCTGCAACTCTCTTAGCACTCCTTTGAGGGGAAGCATCATTTTCCACCAAGGCTTTCATAAAAGACCAGATGTGGCATCTCAGCAGAGAGAGTAAGGATGATCAGTGCTTCTCTTAGGTTCTCCTGGGACAGATTAAGCTCTCACCTTTTGCCATTCTGCTGAGAGAAGGGGATGGTTCCTTTTTTTTTATAAAGAGTTGATCATGTACATTAACTTTTATCAAAGAACGAACCATCTCCTTCTCTGAATAGAGTGACAAAAGGCCTTTTTGAAGGCCTGGGCAGGAAAATGGTGGCGCCCAGGGATGGCTGGCCCCCTAAAGGGTTGCTAGTACTTTCCCCTCTCCACGGAATGACCTTCAGCTTATCCAGGGGCCATATCAAATTTCATAATTTTGGCCCCCCAACTTTCCCTTGACTTATACATATGGTTGACCTATACACGAGTCAATACAGTATGTTCGATAATCTAATATTTTAGAATGTAACCTAAGAGCCAAGTCCCTGTCCTAAGCAGCTTACATTCTAAATAACTACATTGTGTTATGATTCCCTAAGTAAGTTTTATTGAGGAAAAAGTAAGTAATGATTTGTGACAACAACTGGAGACTGAAAGGAAGGAATAAAAGGTGGGAATTTGTTAGTTCAGCATGAGAATATTTTAGCAGCGCACACTGAAAAGAAATCACCTCACAGAATATATTCAGAAGCAAGCATATAATGCCATGGTTTATAAATACGCTTCCCATCAGCGTTAAATGCATCTGTTCAATTAAGCAGAAACATAAATCACAACACTCTTGGAAAGAACTATTTGTTCCTTCACAGAAAGCTCTGTGCTGGTATTAAATGCAGGTCACTTTGACCTTTATGCTAATAACTGGGTATCAGAAATCTACAGTAATTCTGTACAATACAAGCTGCTTCTCTCTCCTGTTCACAAACCCAGGTGCAGATCTTTCAATACATGCACTTCACATTTCATATCAAACTGTGTGAGAGTATGTCAGCATGGAGAGTTAATCGAAGCTCTGCCTGCAGAATGTTCTTGTTGGCATTATAGGGAACTTAAATCCTGCCAAGCCTAAAATGACCTCCCCATCACCACCCCGCATCCTTGCTGAATGAATTACAAAGAGAAGAGCCATTATTACAAACTGATGATTAACTATGAAAAAACAGTGAAGATGTGAAAAAGATTTAAAAGACTTTAGCGTCTCAGACTGTGTCAAAACAGTAAAGAACCATGTTTGTAAATGTACTTTTCATTTGAGTAATTATGTGGCAAGCATAAGAAACAGAAGTAAAAAAAAATCCTTATAGTTTGTAGAAGAGCTGCGATATTATGGATCCAAGTTTCTTTCAGACAAGGCCTCTATTTTTTCTGCCTCACACCAGTCCCGCCCCCCACACAACAAAGGCTCTGTGGTCCTGTACTAGCAGGGCTGCCCAACTGAAAATTGGAGAGGGCTCCTGTCCCTTTAATGGTTGTGCAGAAGAGGAAATTTCAGCAGGTGCTGCTTGTTACCTGGTTGCACGACAAGCAACACTTACTGAAATTTCCTCTTCTACAAAGCCATTAAAAGTATAGAAACACTCCCCAGATTTCTGTCTAGGAACCCTAGGTACTACAGCTCCAGGTTTCAAGCTTTTTTATTTCTGAACCTGGAGATAAAAGCACCACAACAGAACAGTCATTCTCACTCACTTCTATCATTCACAGCAACAATCCACTGTACAGTACTCTTTATAAAGCTCTATCACAGAGCTTTCCAAACTTTTCACGTTGGTGACACACTTTTTCAACATGCATCATTTCATGACACAGTAATTTGGTTTTACTAGCTAAATGGAGGTACCCAGAGGCGCATCTAGGGTGGGGAAAGGCGCCCCCCTGATCCTGGCCTGCTGCTGTTGTGTTTGCTGTCACTCTTGCCAGCAGCAGAGGGAAAAGCAGCTGCCTCCCACCCTGTCCTTGCCTGCTGCCATCGTTCTTGCCAGAGAAAGACCCCAGCAAGAGTGACTGCAGAGGGAAAGGCAGCCACCTCCCATCCGATTCTTGCTTGCTGCTGTCATTCTTGCCAGGAAAAAGCCTCAGCAAGAGTGACGGCAGCAAACCAGGCTTGTTTCGGGGGGTGGGGTTTCTTGGCCAGGGACGCGACACACCAACACACTACTGGCGACACACTAATGTGTCATGACACACCATTTGGAAAGCCTTGCTCCATCAGCATATGCTACAACTTGACCTCTTAGTTTTGTTTCTAATACATCAATCATATTTGGTCTGTATTCAACCAAGCTGAATACAGTGCACCAAACATGTATTGATACCTGGTGAATGCTTGACAACTCCCAGTATTTACAATTCCACAGTAAGTAGACAAGAAAGAAAGTTTACTAAACTGGTTCAGGGAGGCCATCCATAGCAAGACACAAACTGTACAGGCCTGAATAAAGCTATCATGAAAAAATGATTCATACTAAATGCTTCACCTACTGTACTACCACAGTGTCTGAACAAGAGAATCTTCAAAAATCTGAAGGTTCTGAAACAGAAACAGAACCTTCACCATCACTATAAGCACAAATTTCATTTTAACTGAATTTTTCAATCCACACTCTTCCCCTCTTGATCCCAGGTTTTATATTCTAATTATACTATCAGATATATCAGAATTTTCTGGGAGCTTAAAGATGGGCAAGTGTACACTGTATTAAGCCAAAATATAACATATCAGATAAATGAAGCATTATTCTCCATTTATTGTGTATGTGTCTGTATTTAATTACACGCAGAAACACATACACTGCGGTCTATTTCACAATGAACAACCACAGCACTTTGATATTACTTTAACCGCTGCATTTTATGGAATCCAGGGATCTGTAGTTTCAAGAAACTCTAGAGCTCTCTGGCATAAAACTGTAAATATCTCATGAATCTGCAAATCCCAGGAATCTACAAAATACAGCCATGGCTGTTCAAGTGGTATAAAAATGCTAGGATTGTGTAATGTGAGAGAGATCTTAAGTGTATGGATGTATGTAATTCATTATTTAAATTTATTTCATTAAACTTTTTCTGTGTCTTTCTGCACTATAAATATTCCCATTGTGCCTTACATACATACACAGACTCACACACTAAAACAAAACAAAAAAATGAAAGCACAAAACAATGGCTAGAAACTGGCAGTCATAAAATCATCAACAGTTTAACTGTACAAGAAGAACTGCTGGATGAAACCAAAAGCCTATCTAGTCAAGCATTCTGTTCCCATGCTGTGGACAAAGAAATACCCACAGAAAGCTCAAAACAATAGCACTTTCTTGCTAGGTAGACAGGGACGTATCGGATCTAGTACTGGACTTTTTAAGCCAGGTAAAATCTTGTGAATGAGGCAGAGCAATTGTAAAACAAAACAAACAAACAAAAAAAACACTTATTAGAAGCACCACTTATCACCATACCATTCTTTGTCAAAACTTCCCAGTATTTTGAGTCCAGATATTGTTACAGAAATTACTATCTGAGAGGGAAAAAAGGCTAGAGGGCTAGTCTGTTCTTTACAACAAAGTCAAGATATGTTTACTAAGTCAGGAAATGAAGGACTTGCATTCTGGTTTCTTCCATGTTTTATTTCATAATAACATTTTCTGCAAACTCCAGAGGAAACTGGCACATGCGCTTCAGCTTTGCTCTGAAGAACAATTTTTAGAACTATTTTTATAAGTACAAGTAGCAAAACTAATAATGGACTAGCTACAGACAAGTCACAGTGCTAATCTCAAAACAATACTTTAAATTTGTGCCTATTAGCAATATTTTAAATTTGTGTCTACAGAATACCCTAAAGGCACCAGATATCCTGTCTGATCTTGGAAGCTAAGTAGGGTCAGCCCTGGCACTTGGTGCTGTAAGCTATATTTCAGAGGAAGGAACAGGCAGAAACACCTCTTAAGTATTCTTTGCCCAAGAAACCCTACGAAATTCATGGGTTCACCATAAGTCAACAGGTGGCTTGAAGGCAAATACTTACAGACGTAACTGTCAAACTAAACAGCCTCATGATGCATGTGTTGGTAATGCCCTGTGCTACCATTTTACTACAGTAAATGCATTATTATTAATTAATCTAAATTTGCCATTTACAGAGGAGTCAAAGTCAGATAGTTGAAAAACACAGCAGTCAGAGTGGAAGGTTTGGCATAGTGACTCCACAGCCTTGCTATTAACACTGAATTTTGCTAAATAAATAAAATATCCAGACTGATGTTTCCCCAGTATCAGACCTTTGCTGAAATAAGTCCCCAGAACAACAGCAGCAGCAGCAATAACACTTACTCCATTATCACACTAGCATATTCAAATCGAATGTTTTACATTCATATAATTTTCCAAGATTTATTGGAATTAGGTGATCTTTCATAAAATGCCGTATTTCAAAAATGCGTGCTTTGTTATCCCCGTGCATAGAGAAGCAGTACTTCTCTATACTCTGCTTGTGAACTAGTCAGTTCCCACAAGAAAAACTGGGCTATGACACCAAACCAGCCCAGGGAAACAAAGACCAGCCAAATCCAGCACTTGTTGCTAGGAAACCTTTCATCGACTGGGCCATTTGTCGATTATCATTTATTAGGCACTAGTTTAAATCATTTTAAAACACAAGCTTCATTTTAGCTTTGTTCACAAAAGAAGCCAGGATTGGATGAGCTCTCCCTCCCTCCCTCTCTCTCTCTCTCTCTCACACACACACACCAGTTTACTATCCATGAATTGCAGGTTCATTCTGAGGGCATATTAAGAAATACATGCTTGCATTATAAGTCCTAAAGGACTAAATAAGCTTTTCAATAAGCTACTTGTTTGAAGCACTTCATAATACATGCACAAAATTAATTGCAATAAATATTCTATGCCTTCCAAGATCAAACTTGTCTAAATTCTACTTCTTCCTGAAGCCAGAGCAGTTCAAACATGTGTAGTATTCCACCATTAGCTGTCAGCACAAATTTAAGAAATTCAAAATAAAAGTCATCATATTGTACTGTGATATTGCTTGAAAAATCATCCTTAACACCACAATAAATCTGCAGGAAATCATTATGTGATTACATTTAAAATGACCCCATATTCATGATTTCCAACATACTTTTTATGGGAATGGGAGGCCATCTGTAAAAGCTACGTGACATCACACATTTAAAAGCAAAGGTGGCACATATCATGCTCGGCTCAATAAAGAGATCACACTTTGAAAGCTTTCATTTAAATAATATGCAGCAGAATTGACAGTTTCTACAAAAATGCTGATTAAGCACCCTCAGAATTTTACTTCAGTTTCTTTTAAAAATCCTCTCCAATCACTATGTAAAACATTATCCCCACTTCTTCAACATGCTTCAGTGAGGGAAGCACAAGAATTCTCTGGATGTGATCACTCCATGTTTAAAAGGATGCTATGTATTGTTGTTACTGTTGTTCTTTACCTTCCAAGTCATTTCTGACTTATGTTGACTCTAAGATAAACCTATCATGGGCTTTTATTGGCAACATTTGTTCAGAGGGGATTTGTCATAGCCTTCCTCTGAAGGTGAAAGAGTGTGACTTGGCCAAGGTCACACAGTGGGTTTATTCGCATAAGTAAGAACTGTATGTATAATGTAATTCCTACAAGTGTAATGTGTGATACAGCAGGTAAACCATCCTACTTTCCATGAACCATGCAAATCTTAGTTAAAAACACAGTTTAGCCATCAAGATCACTGACTGACATGAAAAGTCAGAATTAAAAAGAACTTACTGTGAATGAGCAAGTGTGCTGTTGTGTGCTGCTGTATCTCTCTTCTTTGGCTTCATCTGCCAAAGACTCTCCAAAAATTGTTTTCTCAGCAAAATGCCTGAACCATATCTTGGGCCCTTTCACACTGCAATATATAACTATATAACTGTAGCACTATGATTCTACTTTAATTGCCATGGCAACATCCTATGGAATCCAGAGATTGTGTAGTTTGGTGGAGTGATAGAGTCTCTGGCTAAAAATTCTAAATAGCCCTCTTTAATCTGTAAATTCCAGTTTAGAAAGTGTATCCTGTACAAATTCCTTAACATGTTGTCTTTTTATTTTTTTTTATTTATTTTATTAATTATATAACTAAATCACAAATACAAAACAAGAAAAAAAAATTAAACACCATGTGATATACATAATAGTGAATTTAAAAAAAATTTTTTTCTTTTTTTTTCTCTTCTCTTAAGCAATACTAACTTACATTGTTATTTTGCACCTTTACCCTTAAATTTATAAATCTGTTCAACTGTTATAATTTCACATTTAATTCAATATTTTTCACATCCCCTTTAATCTATTTCTATTGTTAATTCTTTTAACTTTTTTTTAAAAAAACATTGACATCACTTATCCATTTAAATCTATAAATCACAAGTTTAACACACACACCTACTAAGAATTACAAAATATACAACATAAAAGAAAAACAAAACTAAAACTAAAAAATACCCACTCCCCAGAGCCAACTTTTTATTTAATCCACTTTCCAAAATTGCCATTCTTCTTTTGACAGGGTAGTATTACTATCTCTTTTCAGAACTTTATCCAAAAATATTTTCCAAATTTCTTCAAAATCATTCCCTTTAACCAAACCTTTCATAAACCTAATTCTACATGTTAGTTTATCATTAATTGCAATTTTCCACACTTCGTTATACCATTCCTCTATTTGAAATTTTTCATAACATGTTGTCAAGGTAGTTGAATTAGAATATAATGCTATAACAGTATAGTGTGAAAGGTCCCATGATACTGATTCAGACTTTATTCTGATCAACAGTCTCTAGCAGGAGGAGCCAAAGGGAGCGCTACAGCAGCACACTTGCTCATTCACAGTGATTTGTTCTTTCTAATTCTGGCTAATCATGAAGTCCAAGCATAGGCCATTTCCTTACTACACTGTTATAGTGCTATTATTCCACTTTCAACATTCTATGGAATTTGCAGTTTAGGGATTTGCAGTTTAGGGAGAGGCATTTAGAATGCTCAGTTAGAGAGTTCTTTGGCCTCCGTAAACTACAAATCCCAGAATTCCACCATAGTCAGTGATTTTAATGATTCCTGAATGTGTGCTTCAACATGCCAGAGTGAAAACCTGGGTCTCTTTTTTGGCTCTTGACTCTGCTTGTTTTGGACAGCAAGTAAGATGACAAAGACCCTGGATGAGACAAGACACTTTAGAAACCACAGGCAGAGTGTCCTTGAACTTTTTAGCCATTCCCACTAACAGGAAGAACCAAGCAGGAGCCATCCACAGAATACTCACTTATTGTTACATCCAAACACAGCCACTGTATTGTTGTTACTTGAGTTTGCTGATCCTGTGAGTGAGAGATCTCAAAGGTTCCTGGTCATCAATTGCCTTGCTCAGGTCTTGCAAACTCAGGGTTGTGGCTTCTTTGACTGAATTGATCCATCTGTGGTGTGGTCTCCCTCTTTTCCTACTGCTCCCCACCAAGCACTATTGTCTTTTCCAGTACGTCACATCATCTCACAATATCAGCAAAGTACAACAGCTTGAGTTTAATCATATTTGCTTCTAGTGAGAGCTCAGGCTTGATTTGCTCTAAGACTCATTCATTTGTCTTTTTAGCAGTCAGTGGTATCTGCAGAATTCTCTTCCAGCAGTGCATTACAAATCAGTTAATTTTCCTTCCTATCAGCTTTCTTCACTGTCCAGCTTTCAGACTCGTATGTACAAACTGGACAATAGAAAATGAAGCAAGAGCCACTGGATAGCTAGGGCAAATCACCTTGTATCACAGGATTCTTGTGAAGGGGAAGCACATAAAAAGTTCGTTTTAATTTCCTGATACACAGAAGTACTCTTATACAGCATGAGGTCATCGTCTACCCTGACTAGTTGTGGTTCTCCATGGCCCATATCTGTTACCCAGAATCATTTATTGACTGTGGATATTAGAGACTGAAATTCACAAAGCATCTTCTAGCTCATGAACAAAGCATGTTCGAGCACTAGCAATACGCCTTCCCAGCCAGCATGTCCAGAGGTTACTGTGGCCAGCCAGAGGCCATGTAGGCTGGGGAATTCAAGGAGCTTCAGCCAAGAGGATTTTCATGCAAAACTCTTTAGGGAGGTGGGAGGGAGAGTGGAATCTCATGGCAAGCAAATGAATTATTCCTGCTGCTAACCTCCTAGGGCTTTATTCTCCTTTTGTTCAAGCTGCAAACAGTAGTTTGCCTCACTAATCCCACATAAGCAAATGGGTGAGCCTAACTTTCATTTGACGATGAGGAATTCTCTTCAAGTGACAAATTCTATCCCATAACACTACCGCAGGAACTATTATTTATTATTAGCATGAAGACTGCCTTGCACATTCGGAACTGAAGTAGTAATGAGCTACAAAAGAAGAACTGGGACAGGGAAAGAACGAAGGAGATACTGCATAATATGTAAAACACTAGTATTTATATAAAAAGGAGACTATTATTGTTCCACATCAATGGGGATTTCTTTTTTCTTGCTGCTGATTTTTAAAGGGAAAAATGTGAAGGAAAGAAACAAACAGAAGTCAAATTTCTGAAAAAAATATGCATAAAAAGATTGTTTAAAAAAATTGCAAAGGATATGGAGAAGTGGGTGGCAAAGGCAAAAGAAGGTCAAGCAGACGTCAAAGAAAAGCCAAGAAAAGTAGAACAGTAAGAACAGAGGTGAGGAGAAACAATCCCTCCCTTCCCTGAATATAAATCTAAATAAGAGAAAGTACTGGCCCCTCCCACATATAATATAACTCCAGAAGAGCTTGTAAAAGGTGCTGTTTGGACTACAGTGCTCAGAATCCACACTCACCATGGTTTAGTGCCCACACTGGTGGGGGTGTTCTGGAAGTTTTTGGTACAAAATAAGGTAACATTTTCATGGTCTAGTCTCAGGCTTTGTAGTACCGAGCATCTTCCTTTGACAGGAAGAGAGCAAGTGAAGACTTTAATATTGATCCTGAAGACACCATATCCCATCTGATGTTGGAAGCTACGCAGAATCAGGTACGGAGACCTCCAGAGAATGCCAGGTGCTACAGACTATATTCAGAGGAAGGCAAGGACAAACCTCCTCAGAATAAATCTTACTAAGAAAACTCTATGACAGGATCACCAAGTCAAAGTCGATTTGAAGGCACAAAACAATAGTAAGTTGCAGCTGATGCTCAAAATTTCATGGACACTTTGTACAAGCAATTTAACTGGATCATCACATCCTACAACTTAAAGAAAAAAAGAGCTTTTGAACTAATCTGTGGTTATATTTATAAACCAGAAGAGCATATACTGGCATGGTTTCACTTTTCCAGTGTGTTGTAGTTTTACTGCATAAAATGCACATTGCCTTCCACCTAATAAAATACATTGAAGACAAATATTTATTAAAACACAGTTTTACTTACACACACTGAAATTTAATACCCACAGTACAGAAATATTAGATTGTTGGATCAGGCTCTGTAGATTTTCCCTAGCTGGAAATCAGTGCTGTAGGATGACCAATTTGCAAAAAGACTCTGGCCTACCAGCAAACAACCCCTCTTGCTTATTTTGACCTTTTGGTTGCTAACTGGAAAGGTAGATCAAACAGGAGACCATACTGGGCTAGGAGGTTGCCTGTTGCTGACTTGTACCTTAAATGCACAAATATTCAATATAAATTGTATAGACAATGCATTTTAAGAACTGACATTTATATACAATCAAACCAGCTAATTAGGCTGAGGGTTCATTAATTTCTTTCCACAGGGATTCAAAGTTAAGTAAGAACAAGAGACTCCTAGGAATTTTATAAATACATTAGACACTTTCATTCATACTCCTTCATTCCTATTCATATTATTAGATGAACAAATATGAAATATGTAAATAATTGTCAAACAACCACTTATTTTCAAATCATAGCCTCATGTGTCAATTCCAGCATTTAAATCATGTTGTTCCTCATAACCAATAACTGCAATAGTCACTGCTGCCCACTCACACACATGAAAATTTGTAACATTGCCTGTCATCTTTGTAGAAAGTTACTAAATCTCAGGTGTATAACGGTCACACCATGGCCTCCTTGCATATCTTCAAATCAATGTGTTTTGTGCTTGTGTATATATACATGATGAAATCAACAGCATGAATTCCAGAAACAAGGGGTCAGGCCTGCAATATAAAATTCCTATTGTCTTCCAATTACTGCCATGCAGAGCCACAAGCAGAGACAAATAACTTGATTACATTTACATGAATTAGCAGAGAATAAACAGTAAAATCGACAAAAGCAACCAATCTCTACGGCATCTTGAATGATCATAGAAAATAATTAACATTTCTCAACAAGATTTCATATCAACAGTTTATTAAAATATAAATGGGATTACCAGCACATTTTAGAATCAAAAAATAGCCTTCCCTACAGATTACCAGGAATATAAGCATACAAAGAACAAAGTTGATCTCTGATACATATGGTTTGCAACAGATACCATATGTATTTTAAGAATAATTAGATAAGTGTTACAGCTGGAAAATATTAGAGATTCCTAGCAATCTGCTTTGCACAGAACTTAAAAAGGTTTCCACAAAATGTTTACACACCCATACTACAGAATTGTTGCTTTTACAACACACTAAACAACTGTTGCCTGTTGTTCAGTGGCTAACCTGTTCAAAATTATTAGCTTTTGTGTGCCTTCAAGTCAATCATAGCCTATGGGGATCTTAAAGTGATCTTATGTTTTTTGTTTTGTTTTGTTTTTGGAAAGATTTGTTCAGTTCAGAAGGGTTTGCCATTTCCTTCCTCTGAGGCTAAGAGAATGTGATTTGCCCAGGATCATCCAGTGGGTCTCCATGGCCAAGTGAACATTTGAACCTAAAGTCCTATACCAACACCCAAACCATACACCATGGCAACTATAAATCACTGGCACATGGCTCAAAATCATTAATATACACCTCAAAAGGGCTTGCTCAAGTTTGACACTCAAGTTATACTCAGGTTATATTTCCTGTAAATAAAAAGCTGCTTTTATTTTATCACTACCAAAAGTGACTGCAAATGGAAATCACTTTCCTAATCATAAACAATTTAACACTGTCCTGAATAATGGTAATTCTTTCTGCATTTGTAGGCAGATCCCAGAAGTCAGAATAAGCTGAGTAAATCTGTTTAATCATAACCACTGTAAGCTGTTCATCTTTGCAGCAGCAGGCCACTAACTTGGGGCTAAAATTCCACTGTGTCAACTGATTGAAAAATTTGTTCAGATAAGCTGGTTAAATGTAATTCAGCCCAGATGTCTGAGGGAGGCTATCAGTCTTTACTAGACAGCAGTATGAAAACAAGAAAAAGTAACAAGGACTACCATTGCACCATGTAGGTAGTGAATCCTGGGATTCTCACATATTACACCATTAGAGCACTGTGATTTCACTTTAACTGCCACGGCGGCATCCTACAGAAAGAATCCTGAGGTATGTAGTTTGGTGAGGCACTAGAGCTCTCTGGCTGAGAATTATAAATCTCCCTCCCTAAACTACAAGTCCCAGGATTCTACAGGATATTGCCATGGCAATTGAAGTAAAATCATACTGCTATAATTTTGTGCTGTGGAAGAGCCCAGATTTTGTACATCTGTTTACTCAACATGCAAATAAATCCATAAGGTCAATAGCTCACATGAACCTGGATAAGCCCGCCTGTCTATACAACTGTCTGTGGCCTACCAAGAAAATCAGGAGGGGGAGCAAAGACAAGGCTGAAGACAAAACTTCATTGTCATAGGCAACCAGATGACTGGCTTTGCCCACATTATGTAGAGGTTTGCATTGCTACTTGATAGGTGGAAAAGTCAAGGCACCCTTTATCAGTTCAGAGATACTTTTGTTATTTGTATAATCTTACTGGTTTGTAGAAATAATTTTTTATTATAAAGTCTAGATAGAAAGTTATGGCTCTGTACTCCTAAACAGAGATGTAGCTACTGGGGATGGGAGGCAAATGAGCACACTGTACCCCTTCCATAAGAATTCTGCACTCCAATTACTTTTTTTTCAGTTCCCAAATTTCTAGCAATGTAGAGAATGAAACACAGAAAACTGGCTGCACCTACAACTTTTATATTTGTTACCGGTATGTTCCCATTCCCTTGGTATCTCAGCCTGCCCATTTTTCTTTGGATACCTAAACTATTTCTAAATGCTCAACTGAAGTTTTAAGTTACTGCAATTCAGAAATCTGAGGAGTGAAGGAAAATTTCATTGCGGAGGTAGAATTCTTATTGGGAGGTAATGCCCTCATTTTGTGCTCTCATCATAGCTACATCCCTGCTTCCAACCTTCAAAGTATGGCGGTTCTGCAAACATGGAAGTTCATGCTTATCAAATCAACTAAACAAACAGTCTCTGCATCTGCAAGAGAGTGTGGGTGGACATTTGAAATATCAACATGTGGAAGCAGCTCTGCACAGCAATTAGTTTGTGAATCCCACTTCCTTCTAACAGTGCTCACTTAGCCATCTATTAAAAACAGAGGTGGTGTTGATGGTAAGCTAAAAATGTATCCATACCACATAGGAAACTGCTTCACACGCACACACACCCCTGCTACAGAGATCAGCCCCCATGTAAGCTGGTTGCAAATATAAATTGGCCTTGAGCAACGCTTGCTGAAATTAATGTAGCAATACTTTGACACCCCTGCAGTTCTTATCACAAGAGAATAAATTCATGTGCTCTGCAGCCCACTAGTTCCCAAACTAGAGATTAAAGGAATGTGAGACATTTAAAGCTTTTTTGTTGTTGTTAAAACCTTAGCGCTGGAAAAAAGATGACAGCTGTCAGGAGACCAGGCATCCAAAGGTATCTGGGTAATGATAGGGTCATTTTTAATAACGAGGTCAGTAATATAGCCTTCAAACACAAGGTCATTTTCTTCTCTCACATTGCAGGGCTTATTGATTCTAATTAAGCACAGTCTCCTGCAGCAACAGTGGTTAATGCAATGTCTGGGTCAAAGGATTTCTAGAACTTATGCATGCACTGCAAAAATTCAACCTTTCAAAAGCTGGCTGCAAAATAGTATTGCCACCTCATTCAATTTCAGAGACATATGCTTTCATGAGCATCTTAAAAATTAAACTGAATATTTCTCAATAAAAATAAAAATTAGAGAAAGCCAACCCACAAACATCAACATTGTGTTTTAAGTAGTTTTCATGCCAAATTTAACACAGGCTGGGAGATGTGGTGGTTTTGTGAGGGACCACAACCAGCGTCATGCTACTTCCAACACTGCCCATAGTTACATCCACTTCCTGGGCCCAAAATCTACAAGCAGAAATTCCCCACCCCACCCCAATCTTGGCAATACAACCACGGGTGAATCATCTGATTGACTGACAATCTACAATTAACATCTGCCACGGGGAGGGAGAAAGGTGGCCTGTTTTCATTTCCTTACTAATTAGTAGTCCCACACAACTGCTTTGGAGGTTGGAAGAGTGGCACGCTCGGAGAAAATGCTACCCAGGGACAGACTGACCATCCCTGCCAAGCCTCTACTTTGCCTTACAGAGGACCACCTCTGTGACGATACTGTCGTTGTGGAATGTCCTCCCCTTGGAGGCACCAACCTTGGTTTCACTTCCTGACCATGTTAAAACTTGGCTCTTCACCTGAGGTTTTGAGGTTCAATGACTGTGCGTCCTGATTAAGACACTATTTTGTTTTGTTTTTAATTGTCTGCCCCCTGCCCTTAACTTATAAACATAGGGCAGAAACAAACACTTAAATGAATGAATCAAAACCACCAGAGGGAATCATGCCTTCTGTTAACCACTGGAAAAGGGCAGAAAGAGATTTGGCACTATATATTTTATAGAAATATACAGCTGCCTTGCATCCTGCAGGAGAAAGGTGGAATGTAAATTAAACAATTAAATAATTTTTCCCTATGGCAAATACCTCTGAAGGAGGTGACTGTCAGACTGGTAGAAAAGAACAAGCAATCTCAGATTTGTCCCAGAGTCCAATTTCCTTGGTTTTCAAAGCAGCCACTGAGGAGTTGTTAATTAGTTAATTTTCACAAACCAGTGCATAGGACACAGCTCCCATCATCTGTCAGCTTGTATGTTGTTGAGGATAACAGAAGCTGCAGTACTTTTCCTCCAGCAGCATTTCTACACAGAACTCCAGTAACAGGGAAGGGAGAATCACCCTCCACAAACAGTTCAAATAAAACTCTCAAAAAGATGGCAAGAAATGCTGATTTCACTATCTTTCTGGGATTACTTGTAACTTGAACAGCTGACAGTCAAGTCACTCTGGCAAAAGTAGCAACCAGAGGCAGAAGAAGTCAAGACAATATGGTCTCCACAGATGGCAGACTACACATCTGTCTTTAATACAAAGAAAGGTGCAGCTTCCCCACTTTACTATTAGGCCAACATTGAAAAGTTCTTTTTCATACGCTTCAAGATTGACTCCTTGATATGAAGCTGGAAGTCATACATGCATAACTGCATGGTCTACTCAAGGTTCAAATGTTTTTCCAGTTACAATGCAATCATTTTTTTTTTTTTTAAAGCCATATCTACTAGCAACCTCACTCTTTTTTGCGGAAACAGGAGGCCACAAACCTGTTCAGGACCCTTCATCCTTTTAAGATCTGAAACCCATTCCTATCCAAACACGCACTTTAGAACTTATTGGTTAATTTCCTTTTTAACCATGCATTTTTCAAGGACACAGCTGCTAGGATAACCTAATTGTGAGATTCAGTGCAGCAGCTGAAAACCAACAGTCTCACTTATAGCTTTAAGTTATTATCATTAATGCCTGTTCTGTCGGGAAGAAAGAGACAGTAGAAACAACAGAGCTTTCTCCTGCACCAAAAACTGCCAAGGATGGGAATGCCCATGAATAAGGGTGTGCAGCCCATGACCATCTGGCAGATCAGTAAGGAACATTTATTCGCTATCCACATAAGTCAGAAAAAGAGTATTTTTGTGCTCTAAATCGTCCCCTATATATTAACATTCCCCCACAGTTACAAGCAGCTATACACAAAATTGGAAACAGTATGTTTTAACATGCACACATCCCTCACAGACTTTTTCCGCATAAAACCAAAACAATCTGGAAAATACAGAAGCCGCTCCTTGGCAAACTATCCAGGGATAAGGAGCCAAAAATAAATCTGTCAGAATGTATTATCTCCTTTCACACTAGACAACACATGTGCGTAACTGTAATGAAAGAAAGAGGCTACCCTCTGCCTAGTTTTGCATTCAAAAGCATAAGACATTACCATTGCGGTTCTGGGCTACATACTATTATCATTCTCTCCATCACCAGGCATCTGCTCTTTTGGGTGGGGAGTGCAATGTTATGTCTGTTCACCTGTATATGTTCAATATACACAAATAGAAAGCTTACAAGTAATGAATTACTTCCAACATTATTCATAATTAATTTCTGTTACCAATTGCAACAGAAATCACACCATTATACTATAGCGGTAATTTTATATGGGATAACTTTGCCGCTCTAGCATAACAGTAATTGTCAGATTCATTTCTAGTGATATACAGCCCCACTAAGTGGAAGAATATTATCTGGTTCAAGTGCTGGCTTGTCAATATTTCCCATTTGCTGCACTGAACTCAGTTTTGGGCATTAAGGTAACAGTGATGTGAAAGAAGAGAAGAATGTTTTAATTTTGTGACAAGATGGCAGTATTCAGGTGGTTTCTAAAAACAGATGTGGGCATACACTGAGTATTAGAGAGCTTACGCTGCATAAGTCTCACTGGCACTATTTTCTACTACCAGAGTTCACTTCAAAATCACTTTTCTGAGCAAATTTGTGCTATTCTGAGGTCTGAAGGGGTGGCATAGGTTTAGGGGCAAACCTACTCCCTTTATGGGACAGTTTTAGCCCCCACAAAAGTGCTTCTCAGTCATTTTGGGTTTTTGGGACATTTGAAAGAGCTTACGCAATTTGCATCTTTTTGAATGTAACTGTAAGTAACAATTTATTTTTAGAAAGCTGTAAGCACTGTTTTGGAGCTCTGTATGAGATCAAAATGATTGGCATTGGTGAGTTTTCTACAGATTTAATGCAAGAAAAGAATGACCACTCCCAAACTTCTGGTAGTCCACTGTGCAAATACAGCAGTGACCCTGTATAATATGATGCCATGTATTTACCTATTGTTTTTACACAGCCTCATGAAGAAGAGATTCAGAACATCCACAGGTTGAAAATTATCAGGAACTTGCCACCAAGGAAAAATGAAAATAAATCAAACAATGAATGAAAAAAAACCTAAGGGAAGCACTAGCTCTTCTGAGGTGAACTGCACGACAGACAAATAGGAACTGAGGGAAGTACCTTGGCGCCATTTATCTTCATGCCCAAAGGGGCGGGGCTACTCCTAAAATCTACTCAGCTCAGAAACAGTCCATGGATGGATCCACACAGGTGCAAAATCCATTTGTGTGGGGCAGAGACAACAAAGAAGAAGGGTTTCAGAACATCCACATGCTGAAAAGGTCAGCATATTTTGCTGATAAAAGACCATCTTTCAGCATCTTGAGATATGTATCTCTTTTCTCATGAGGATTTCATTGTATGCACCTCACTTTTGGTCCTTTTAATCCACACTAGGGCAGACTCATTGAATCACATAATGAAATCTAAGTTGATTTACTTAAATGCAGAAATACAAATCCTATTGTTTCAGTGGGCCCACTCTGGCTCAGACTAACAACTGGATTTAGGTTTCAATTTCTATCCCTGTTTTCTAGTAGCAAGAAACTGGATGCAAGAGGCAAAGTAAGGAACACGAAACAGATGTAATGGCTAAAGAAGATACCCAAGAGAGTTTTCAGTTTTGGTTCTTCAAAAACACGGTGTAAAGCCAACAAGAAAATAAAGTAAAATTAAAAAGAGAAGAAGAGATGTCATAGGTTCCTTGGTCTGAATAGTCAATTTTCAGTAAGCACTAAGGGCTATTGATTTTATTTAATTAAAGCTAATTAACTGTAAGTGATAGTGACTCTCAAGAAAGTTAATTGCACCTTAAAAGCCATTAATTCCTGCAATTTAAATGAAAGCAGCCTTTGTATCAAGAGAATGACTCTTTCCACTGTTCACAAAGGCATTAATAGGAAGACAAAAGAAGATCAGAAATTCAATTCATGGTCACCTTTTGGTACACTGATAATTTCCTTTGAGTTTTCCAGCTGTGGATTTTTTTTTTTCAAGCTTACTTCTGTTTTTAGTATTAAACATATTCCCCCTCATCTCTAAATATATATATATATAAATCCCTGTTCAGGCATTCAGTGTCTGCCCAATACCATCCAGATCCCAGACAACACAAAATCAGCATTAGTCTAAATTTTATACTCAAAGAGGGAAAATATAGATGAAATGTAGATAAGTAATGGAAGTCAATGCTTTGCTTTCAATACACCTGTCCACCTGATTAGATGGGGAGAGAAGATGCTCAGTGTTGTGTCTTTCTCTGCCACTGTACCAAGACCACAAAAACTAAATGCCTGAAACACAGATAAGGAGATGCTCGAAATGTGTGCCTTGGTGTCACTTGTTTTTTAAAAACTGATTCTTTACATTTACAGAACTAAGACTTCTCTGTAGCCGTACTATGTGAAGACCACTGTAACCTTCCATAACTGCAGAGAAGAATCTGAAGTCAGGCTTGGCATATTAATTTCTTTAGATGGTGTCTAGGCTGCTCCATGTTCTGATTCTTCAGCAGGAACTCCATACTATTTAAAAGGGGGATGGGGTGGGCTATTCAAGTGGTATTAAAATTGATGAAACTAACCATGTGAACAGAGGTGGGATATGTCATACTGTGTCACTCCATAGTAAACCTCAATCAAGGCACCCACAAGTTGGGAGCAAATACAGGCAAAAGTATACCTGCACATTTATTTCTCTACTCAAACAGTATACAGGACTGGCACTGTGAAGTGATGTAATGGTAAGGTGGTTCTACCTGCTCAGGCCCTATCCCTGGTTGCACAGCAATTTCAATAGTTTTAATGGTTGAACCATGTAGACCAGGGGTGCGGAAAATGAGGTCTGTGGGCTGCATGTGGGCTTCTCAAAACTTTCACTTTTGCAGTCCTTGAAGTCTCCAAGTGACCCAATGCCACTTCTGGTGCACCCAAAATGCAATGGGGTACACAATGGTGTACCCTAAGGGACAAAAATTGGCTCCTTCCATGCAGCTGACCACCCCTGAGGTAAGAGAAAAAAGAGAAAGATGCCTGGTAAGTGCAAGGAGTGAGCAGACGGAAAGGCTGACTGAGCACTATGCTAGAGGGAGAGAAAGACCAGGAAGAAGAAAGGAAAGAGCGAACAGAGGAGAAAAAGAAAGAGCACCAAAGTGGAATAGGGACTAAAGAGGTTCAGCCATTGCAAAAGTGAGTACATTTGCTAGTACTTAATGCTATTTTATTATTTTATTTTATTTATGATGCAATGCTGCTGAAAAACAGTTATGGGGCATAACAAGAAATGGTCTTGGGAACAAATTAAGATTCTGCCAATTCTATTGCTCCTGCCATGAGCTAATTCATCCTGTTAGACATAACCTGCAGTATTCTCTCCCCTCTGTGTTTGAAGAGTACATGTTACAGAACCTCATACCATGAAATGTTATGAATCCTTTAATTCCTAAAGTTTTACTATGTTTAAAGTTTAGTTCCTAATGTTTAACAAACCTACTTCATCTGTTTTTACAGTGACGATCAAGTCTGTTTTATTTCTCTGCTAGACCCAGTGGGGTGATGTGGGACTCGTTGTTCACCCTCTGCTTGCGCATACTAATTACTCCTCTTGTAAGATCTCTCACACTTCCCAACAGAATGACACGATTTCTTAGGTCTGACGTAACAGGAAATTATGTATCATTTCCGCCCCCCCAGCCTGTGTTTATGCCAGCTTTGCAGATTACACTATGATATATCCTTGCTTGTTGTAACTGCTTGGTTGTATACCTTCCTTCCACTAGGCATGGAATGAGGAGCTTCAACAGACCAAGCCACAAGACTCCCTTGCCTGTGTCTGATGTCTAGTTTGTTTCATCTATATTTGGGATGTGTCAATGAGATGACCACATCTTCAGCTTGACTTTCACAGGTCAGGTCTCTGTTACATAGATACTACCATGCACAGCCTGGCTCGTGGGCTATGTTGTTGTTGTTTCCACCACAGGAAGCAACATTACATCATAAGACAGTGGGTGCCTTCCTGTTGTTTAACTGCCATTCTTGTTCTTTCTGAGCGTGCCCCCCAGCTGACTGTTCACTAGGTACAGTGAATAATCCCCAACCACAGAACCAACCCCCACCCCATTAAACACCCTAGGTATAATGCAAGCATAGGATTGTTCAGTCTGATTGAGGCACAGTATATTTAAATTACATAATAAATGTATGGTGATCTATTAAGCCCATGGCTTTAAGTCTGAAGATAAATTTTATTTTACTTAGATTCCCTTCAGCATGTAGCAAAATAAAATAGAAGTCTACACAGTAATTCAAAAACCAGTACCCCATTGAAATCACCACTGTTGTGATGCCATTAATAAGACAGAGAAGTAATATAACTTAATGAATTTAAACTAGCCTTTAAAAATAGCATAGTGAAAAACTTCCAGCAAGTAGTAACTTTTTAATATTTTGCTGAAATCTGAATGAATAAAAGAACAATAAAAACATGTCCCTTGTAGTGTAATCAAAGCTGTCCTCTTTCCAGTATTAACTACTATTCATTCAACATGAGTTACATAAAAATAGGTATCAATCCACAAAGCAATACAAATATATTGGAAGATCTCTGGATTAAGTCTGCTTCAAAAAAGTGTGGCATCTGAATTTGTGGGTGGGTGCTTGTACCTGTGTGTTCCACATGCATGTGTGAGTACGTACCCACACCGTTCATGTTGTGGAAAACTTCTGAAATAGTGAGTCTTACCTTCCCAAATGAACTTAAAATACAAAATCCTGCAAAATTCATTGTAGCATTTTCTGTGTAAAATACCGTAAATAATTCATACCACTGCTTGTTTATCTAACAAGCTGTTGTTCAACTAATATTACTTTACTGTGTAGCCATAATAAAGAACTCTATTAATAATTTGAAAATGCATCCTGTTTACCATTCATTGTGCAAATCAATGAGTCTTAAGAATCATCTCAAGCTAAATACACAATCAATTGGTTAAGAAACCAATTCACTTTTTGTTTTTAAGGCACACAGCATTCACAGAACAATGCTATTCAGAAATGCTATTATTTAGCAGTGTCTGGGGATGCATGGGGATGCAGGAACTGACAAGTCCTTCTGCCCTTTATTCTTCTAGGTTTGGTTCAGAGTGTGGCCTGGCTTCCTACTCAAACACTGTGTAATCAGACAAGCTTCTTTTCCTTTGGGAACCTTAATATCTCATGCACACACATGCAATATAAGCACAGGAAAGCCAAAAGGAGAAAGTACAGAACCCAAGCTGATTTAAGCTTGTTGTATGGACAAGGACTTCAAAGTACGCTAATACTCAGCAATCTCATATGGTCCAACTGTTCTGAACTGGCAGGGACAGTCCCAATTAATCCTTTATCATTGCAGTTCTTCAGCTTGTTCCACTTCCCCCTTTGTACTCAGCTTACTTCAGTTGATGCAAACTGATTTCAAAGTGCAAAAGTAGATTGCACTAAACTCAGCAGGGGGAAAAGGGTGGAATCTTACTTTCCAAGAAAGCTGAGGCAAAAACCAACTCTAGTAGCCTCTCCTAGCTTGTGCTCTTTTGCCAGCTAGACCACACTCTGATGTTGCTTGGCCACAGATGCAAATCAAACAAAGTCAATACTAATTATGGTTAATTTAAGCATGCCAGCTTCAGAGACCAGTTTCAAGGTAGCTTGTTCTGACTAATCACAGGTAACATTAACTGTATTTTGCCACATGAACTGCTTAAAGCAACTTCTTGACTCCTTCTGTTGAACATGCAGCTAGAAGAAAAAGAGGGACAGGAAGACCTGGGAGGAGACTAGCTTTGTAAACCACTTGCTAAACCAGAATTTATTATAACTGCTAGATGTCATCACAGTGACTCAATCTACTCGGAAGAAATCTTGTTCCTAGGATAACTTGCGTAAAACTGAACATTTAATGTAACCCACACACATTAATGTTTGGGTTTATTTGGTTTTAAATTTCATTTAAGGCGCATTCCAGCTGAGACTGGAAAGGTTAATCAATGTACCTAACAAACCGCAAACACTGAATAATACCATTTTTCCCCTGTAGTCCAAATGGTTACCTATGTAAAGTTCACAGAAGATTTGCAAGGGACAGATTTCATTCTAAAAAAGAAATCCCTTTGGCACAGAATAAAATACAAATTATCAGCCTCTGATCAGCTGTCACCAAACTGCAAGTTTGAACACTTCTAGCTTCCCAACCTGCTCTCTACAAGTCGAAACATCATTTATCTTTGAGGTCTAGTTTTATTCTACAGGTCACAACACTTCAAAGTTTAAAAGGCTGCACAGTCACATATTCAGCCTATGTGAATTCATTTGTTTCCTTTAGGCATTTCTCACCGCATTCAGTCAAGCCTCATCATGTCCAAAACAACCTCTCCTCACAAAATGGAAACTTGATGTTCCACAATGTGCTGTACTGCAGTTGAAAGTGTTCAACCCACTGATGTTTGTTAGCTGTCACGTATGTCAGAAATCCAAATCAGAAATACCCCACCCATTTACTAAATGACTAAAATGTGATAACAAGACACCTATGTCCACACCCAAATATTCTTCAAATCTAAATGCTATTATTGCTCCTAAATGAAAATGACAATGTGACCAATAACATTTCACAAGGTTTTCTTCATACACAGTATTAAAACTGTAACTCACCCTAGATTTTCCTAGAGACAATGCACCTGGCCACAGTAACACACAAGTTTCTCAAGAATGTTATCAGGTTATCTGATTGATCATATTCTCCCAAAGAGCCCTGGCTGTGACTTTAGATCTTCTGGGGAGGCTCTTCTCTCTGTCCCACCAACTTCACTAGTTCCCTTTGGTGGGGACATGGGAGATGGCCTGCTCAGTAGCTGCTCCCAGGTTCTGGAATACCCTTCCTAGAGAAGCAGTACTGGTGCCCTCCTTGGTATCCTTTCACTGGCAGGTGAAGACTTTTATTTCAGCAGGCCTTCAAGGGCTAATTGTTCAGGAAGAAAGGGCCTTTCACAATATGCTGTACTATCTGCATTGTTTTCTTTTAATCATGATGCTTTTAACTGCTTTTAATTCTACTGACAAATTGGCTGCACCTATTTTAACTTTTCTAAGTTGCTTTATGTCCTGGACTGGGAGAAGGGTGGGATATAAACATGAACATACATTTATTTATTTACCTATTACATTTATATCCCACCTTTCTCCCAAATGGAATCCAAGGCGCTACAGTAGCTATAAACAGAATTATCTCTCTTTAAGCGTACAATAAAATTGTCATGAGCAGATTTAATCCTTGGATGGAAGCACAGCAGGCAATATCAGGAATCTTTAGGTAGAACTAGGAAAGAATTTATCCTGCAACAGTAGACAAGATAGAAGTATGATCTGACTCAGTAGAAGGCAATTTCTCTGCTTCTATGGACAAACCAGTGATGGGCATAACAACCCAAGGCCAAGATACAATGATGTGCCTGTAGCTCTTCTCCTTCTCCCACTGCATCATCCCTGGGATCAAAAATCTGACCCAGAAGGTTTCACAGCCCTCAGAAGCACATTTAAAGAGAGCACAGAGCTCTATACCATTTTAAAGACCAGCCCACTGATTACACTACATTCTCAAACAAAGAATAAAATGTAGCCCATTCATTCATTCATTCATTCATTCATTCATTCATTCATTCATTCATTTTCTGGAGAATCTTTGTTAGTTCCAAACAAGCTCATTAGGGGTCTCAGTGGGTAAGGTCACACCAAAAGGAGAAGAGGTAACCAAACTACTGCCATGCAGTGCTGAATATGATTGCCTAGAATCCATTCACACACTACTCTTTCCATATCACAATCAATATTTTAAAAAGCCTATATTGGTGCCAAGGGAGCACTGTTAAACAAACAAAAACTTTGACTGCAACAGAGGAGGGTTAGTTTTTTGGAAGGGTAGTCAGACGTTCCTCATCCCTGGTATACATATAGTTATCCATATACATATAGTTATAGTTATTTCTCGGTGTATAAGATTTGAAAAGTGATAATATTAGTAATTAAAGGATCCAATGAATTCTAACACTATGGTGAGCAAGCAGCTTTGCTTAAGCCAGAAAGTGAGCTAAAAGGATGGGGCAAGACATGGTTTTATTCAAGGAAATATGGAGTCACTAAAGACTCCATAAAAGATTTCTGTCTTCCTTAGAAAAAGGGAAAACAATGGAAAGGGAAACCAATGGTGATGAAAGGCCAGCTCTGCAGATGTTGATGGGCTATAGCTCCCATTTACTCTAGCCAGCATAGCTAAAGGTGAAGAATGCCGAGAGAAACATCTGGAAGGTCATTTTAATTATCTGTGGTGGTTAAAAAAAAAGAGTGACAAATGAACCATTCTGCAATTGCAAGCAGAAACCAGTTGACAAATCAGTGTTAGACTGCCAAAGTAGTTCTAGGGACAGACTGAAATAAGACTGAATAAGATTGATAGATTGAAAGACTAAATGGGGGTTCACACAACCATGACTCAGAAAACTAACCTCTGAGTTCCTCAGAAGGGTTCCCCAAAAGCTTCTAAGAGTCTTTTCTTAGAATCTCTTTCCAAGCTTCCCCCTTCACGATCAGATGCAGCTCCTAAAGCACAGTTCCCACACTAGTCTTTTACTTACTTGCAAGTAGGAAATTCGCAAGGTAGCAACAGCAATGGTGGGCTGAAGAAAGCATTAGGACTGAAAGAGCATTAGCGACAGAGAGCTGGGAGTCTTCTCAAGCACTACAGCTGTTCTGTGCCCAAGCACCATTGTTCTCCTAACTGTTTTTAAGGAAAGGGCATTTACTGTGGACATGTCAGGACCCATTCTGTTGTAACGCTTGTTCAGCCCTGCTGTTTACACTTCATGGTTCTAATATGTGAAGTGGGGACATGAGAAAGATAAACACTTGATTCATTGTCTCTGTCGGGAAGTTTGACAGGCAAAAGCATCACATAGGCCCCCAAATGGCTTGTGGGTGGACATACTAAATCCAGGTGTTAGCTAAGACTAGCTAAATATGACTTACTCTGATAGAACATTCCCCACTCTGCTAAACTACTGCAGATGTTTACGGGGATGTGATAATCTCCGGAAAGGGTTATCTTCCTAGATAAGGTATGCACGTAATACAGAGAAAAGTCAAGAAATGTGAATTTTTTTAAGCAACTCATTTTTAATACTATATTTGGAATCAACCATCAGCAGTCATAATACTGTTAGTGTTTTTAAAAATGCCTGAAGACTTTGCACTAGCATCAATTTTTAATTTGAGCTTTCTCAGCTCTAGTTGTGCAGGGATTATAGACTTTTCAAAAATGGTGCTAACCTTGTGGAGTTACAGCTGAGGGATTTATTTTGTACCTATTCCTGAAGGAGAAAGACAAGGAAAACTCTTCACCTTTCATTTCAGCTTTATTTCCCAGAAGAGAAGACTAATGCATAATGAATTGTATCATGAATCTCTCCCTCCCTCCCTCCCTCCCTCCCTCTTTCCTCTCTTTTTGCTGGCAGCAGGAAAGAAAAAAATCAGAATAAGCAATTTGATCTGAGCAATAAAACTCATTTCTTTTGTGAAATTTATAATGAAATGGATGGAATTTCCTTTTCAATACAAGTGCCTGTTCTAGTAATTGTCAAGGTAAATTGCACTAAAACATCTAACATATCTGAAAAAAGTCCCTGTGAAAGGGGAGACTTCTAGAGTATAAATGTCTCTTGAGGTTCACCACTTAAAGATTCATAATGCTGAGATATTTCTTGTTCATTAGAACATAATGCTACAGGACATTTTTATAGTAACTGGAAGAGAAACATCCTAACTTTACAATTTCTGAGTAAGTTTTAAATATACATTATAAAAATGTGTGCCCGTCTCACTTGTGAAATGAAGTTTGTATCATATAATCATTAATCATAAATATTTACATTTTAAAGACTTCATTTCATTAAATCTAAGCTTTCTTTATAGAATAAACTAGATTATTGCAACCTGGAAACTTGCAACCTGGAAACAATTATGCTAAAGTAAATACTGCTTGTCTTTGATCTTTATACTTAATTATTACAAGATTGGTTAGGAAAGGACAGGCAAAAAGAAGGAAAAAAACAATGTTAAAAATTGTTCCAGTAAAGGTTTTCTGCATTCTTACATATGGCATCCAAAGGTAAAAGTGATTCACTTTCTCACGTGTGTGTGTGTGTGTGTGTGTGTGTGTGTAACTGCATATCACTTTCATTCTACCTGTTTTGATGAATCATATCAAAAACCTACTCAATCAGTACATGCCTTGAACAACACAGAGAACAAATGCTTTTGTAAAACAGGATAATGGAGACTGCATTAGCAAATAAAAGACAACATACACAAAAGTGGAGAAACTATGCTTTCCACATGCCTAAATAATTTTCTCTAAAGATCTAGTGCTTCTTCAGATTCAAAGCAGTAATACCTTTTCTGCCACAAGCAAGTACAAGTGGGAAAACAGACAGAGCCAGGAAGAGACAAGCTGAACAATGCAGGCTGTTGTGCTAATGTCTTGCTTCCTCTGAGCTTCCCATAGGCATTTGGGTGACCACAGTTTAAAAAGAAAAAGTCCTGGTTTAGATAGGCTTTTGGCCTGACACTGATCCAGTGGCATTATTCTTACATCCATCTTTATGTGTATGTATTGGGCAAGTTCCAAAACATAACACAACTGGAGGCTTGGTTCTGGAACAAATAAGCAAGGATTGAAAAAGCTAAAGGAAGATGACATGGTCCAAGAAAAGCTGATGGTCAAGCTGCAGAGCAAGCATGCAAAAAAGGCAAAATGTGTTGCTGAATGGTGGAGTGAGGCAAGGCCAAACAGGGCATGCCAGGGAGCCTGTAGACTTATTGTGAGGAAATCAGACTGACTGAGATGTAAAGAATTTGGTAACTACCAGCCTAAATACTCTGAAGGCATCAGGTCCTGTCTGATTTTGGAAACTAAGCAGGGTCACTCCTGGTTAGTTCTTGGTTGGGGGAATCACCAAGGAATGCCAGTTACTGTAAGCTGTATTTCAGAGGGGGAAAATGACAAATCACGTCTGAGTATTATTTATTGGCCTAAGAAAAACCTTTAAAATTCAAGGGGTTGCCATAAGTTGACAGGTGACTTGAAGGACCACAAACGCAGCCCAAGTGACATGAGAAATCAGTAGACAGGATTCAAGCTGTCTACTGTCTCAAGTCAGCTGCCTGAATTTCACGCTACTGAATCATAAATCTTAATCTGACTCACTTGTGAGGGACCTGATTCACAACTGGCTGCAGGATGCCAAAGTTTTAAGATTTCCTTTCAATGCTTTAAAAGCAATATTTCTCAGGTCATCTGGTGTGCGGGATCAGAACAATTTCCCCCCCCTAGTTGCCAGGGACAGCACCAAATTTGTTTCCATTGGCTACTGTTGTTCCTTCCTTTCCTGGAAACTTTCTACAGACTGAGAGTCCATGCCTCAGGTCCTAGCACTTTGAGTAGCACTGCTGTATAGAACAATGTGATTACAAAATTTGCAAGCATTTTACTGGAAAAGAAGGCACATAAGAATGACGCGTGACAATCTAGACTAGTAACACAAATGCTAATTCATACCACAGTAGTCATATCTTCTTTCTGGCAGAGAAATCAGAGCAATCTTGACCCATTTCTGACCAGAACCATCCTCCTCTAAACTGAGACAAGGGAAAGACACTGCTGACACCAGTGGCTGTAGCTAAGACTTTGGAGTCTATAGCAGCAGTTTCCAAACTTTGGTCTTCCAGGTGTTTCAGACTTCAACTCCCAGAAGGCCCAGGTATCTAGGCCAACAGACAGGAATTCTGAGAACTGAAGTCCGAAATACCTGGAGGACCAAAGTTTGGGAGCCTCTGGTCTACAGGATTCATAGCTACTGGCTATTCACACTGGACCGTATCTACCCATTCCAGCTCACTGCTATACCTGTGAAAAGAAATCACTACACCAACGCTGCAGCATTCTCCATGCATACCATGATGATCTAACACATTTAAGCAACATTGAGAACACAGTTGAGTCCTTACACATTTCTTCTCATCACTATTTTACATTCTAAATAAGTAAAGGAGAACATTTTTTCTCCCATTCAAACTAAGATTTTCTTCTCCTGCCTTAGACAAACATTCTATTACTGCTCTGCCCCAAATTCTCTAGGAGATATTATAAAGGAACAGTAAATACTTTGCTTCCATTGCTTAACTCAGTATTTTTGCATTTTTCCCAGCCTGACAATCTTAAAATTCATTTTAGCATTATTTTACTATTTGATTAGTTGTACTAATTATACATTTGACCTTTTTATGAAAAGCATGAAGCAGTGCCAGGGTTTTATGAGCATAAGAAGCTTTGATTCAGCACTGGGTATATCAATAAAAAAAGTTACATGGGTGAGTAATCATCATCACTCAGCATAATCCTACTATGCATGCTCATAAATACCTTAACCATTTGAAGTATGTGAAGGGGCTAAGAACTGACATTATAACTTTAATCAAGGCCAGATCAGGCATTTGAATTTGGAAGATAAACATTATACACTAATTCTAGGAGCAACGGTTGGCAAATTCTATCTGGAACTTTACTGAATATACAATTTAATGTGGATTTTCACAGTGCTTGCAATCTGAATCCAAAACTAAAGGCAAGTCAGATCATGGGGTTTAACTTAGGTATGGAAAATGTGGTATAAATGGATGTGGGTGAACCCAAGAAGGCTTGGGGGAAACTAAAAAAAATGGAAAACTCTCCCCCTCTCCCTTTTTCTTTGTGGGCTTATTTTCTGAAGCCTACTTTTTCTGAAAAAAAAGATTATTGAAATTTGTTTAAATGATGAATAAAATGTGTTCACATATTTAATCCCTCTATTGTTATTTCTAAAAACTAAATAGCAAATAGACTTTTAAGTATGACTATGTACAGCAATGCTACTTAAGGTAGTGGGTCCTGCTCTTGAGAACCAGCGATCACTATAAAACTGAAAGCTTGCCCACAATAAGTCCTATGTTCCCCAGCACACAGCAAGTATAAAAATGTCCCACATCCACAAGTCTTTGTGGATAAAGAATCAAAGATATTCTACAATGCTCAAACATCCAGAGTCAGATTAAACACATTCAGCTGAACTGGAATGTTTTTTTCTGAGAAGCTGTCCTTGTTTGCAAAAAATGTAACCAACAAAAACTGAATGGAGTTATTAGCATCAATATGTCTCAGCCTTTTTAAAAACTGTTTCACAAGTCTTCAGGTGACCACTGGTCATCCTGGCAGGGGGATTCTGGGACATGAAGTGAAAAAGGGATTTTTTCCCCAGCTGTAACCAGAATGCGCATTCATTCAAAATGCCACACTAATCCAGAGGAAGGGGCTGCTGGAAACCTCCATAACACCAAAAGTACATGAGATCCTTTTACACTATACAGTTATTCCATTTTAACTCCCAAGGTTCCAACCTATGGAATCCAGCAACTTGCATTTTAGGGAAGGTTATTTGGAATTCTCACCAAATAGCTGTAATGCTTCCCCAAACTACAATCCCCAGGATTCCACAGGATGCAGCCATGGCAGTTACAGTGGAATCACTGTACTATAATTGTGTAGTGTTTAGGGGTCCACGGGGGGGGGGAGCAAAAGTATCTAGAAAATGTCAAACCACAGAGTAAAGGCCAAACCACAGAGTCAAAGCCCTTTTCTACATGTGCTAATTTTATTGCAAGATTTTAAAAAAGCCATCAGTGCAAGTTTTGCAGGAGGCTGTCCGTAAAGCTTTGTAATAACAACAAAAAAGTCTTTCAACAACAAAACCCATTGAGTATTTAATATTTGATTCAATAAAATTTATAAAATGAAATATGGCTAGATGAGAAATAGGAACAGAAAACCAAAGTATATGAAATTAAAAAAGATCTTAATTATCTTTTAAAATCTAAATGTAAACAACCCAGCTGTGGGCAGCTTGGCATTTAAAATGTGTGGTGTAGTGGTCTGAGCATCGAATTATGATCCTGGAGACCAATTCTCTACTTGGCCATGGAAACCCACTGGGTAACCTTGAGCACATCACACACTCTCAGCCCCAGAAAACCCTGTAATATGGTCACTGTAAGTCAGAAACGACTTGAAGACACACAGCAACATAAAAGAAAGACAAGCTATAATGAGGAGGGGGAATACTCTTGTCTCTTAGAACAGTAAATCAGAGCTGCATGGTTTCAATCTTTCTAATGATGGAAAGTTATAAAAACATTGTTATAACAAGATGCCTTTTTCAACAGGATATCAGTCAAAATTATTATACTAGCTTTTCTAGTTTAACTTATCACCTAATCCTTTAACTCCCAGCAAAAACCCTTCCACACATTTCATGACAGATGCTGGGAAGGATTTCGATTGGGTTTTTGTTTCCCTTTCTCCTACATGTGGTAATCAGCAAAGACAGATTTTATTTACAAGTAAATCAATGAGGCTTATGCTATGCAGATAACACCTCACACATCAATTCCCTGTCTAACATCCTTTTAAGGGCAAAGACCATCATTTGCCTGAATGCTTGAATTAGCAAACTGTAGTTTGTGCTTCCTTCACAAATCAAAATTGGAACCACAAACTATGATATCCAATTCTGGTTTGGAAGGTAAGAACAAACCACAGTTTACTATCTGTCTGCTGAAGCAAAGGACGGTTCGTGCTAAAACTTTCACAAGAGGAATCTGAGTATACAAGAGCAACAAATGAGATGTGAGTCTGTGGCTCATTCATACAACAAGCTATGTTACTAACCGATAAGCTAGCTAACTACCTTGCTTTCCCAGATATTGTCAGATAGGAAAATCCCTTTCTTGCTCCTAATTTAAGCACTGCACAGAAACTACATTAGGGTTATGAGAAATGAGGATCAAAACAATCCATGAAACAGCTATTCCATCAAGTATGAAAAAAAGACATACATTGTAATATATGGATTTCACTTGGGAGGTACACTATAAAACTCACATAACTTATGGATAACTTAGACTTATATTGTGCAGCCCCAGTTAGACTACTGTAATGTAAAATATATCAGGGTAACTTCAAAGAGTAGTCTCTGAAACAAAGGCAGAATGAGGTTGCTGGATTACTAACTGGGACTTTCCAACGCTATCTGAAGTGGTTCCTACTCTTACTTCTTGCCCAATTCACAGCGCTGGTTTTGATTTCTTTTTTTTTAAATGATTTTATTGCAGCTCCAACACATAAAACAAACAATTATCATTGTATTCTTAATTGTCATATTACAACTGTCTTCCTTCCTCTCTGGATTACAATTTTTATCATTCCATTGAACGGTTATCAATGCATCACAATAAATTGCTGGTATTATCTACTTAATTCATTAGTTCCTGTTTTTCTACTCAACGTTACTTGTTCCATGATATTTCTCTGAATTTTATCTTATAAGAACCTTTAATACCATGAATTATGTGTTATTCCCTGTCAAGACCCATCTCGCTTCCGAAATCATCTGCCATTCTTTATAGATATCATCATCTGATTTCCCTTTTAATCTCTGTGAAACAATATCTGCATTTCTATTTTCAATAAAAGCTGCCCACCATTGTTCTGTCGTTGGTATTGCATCACTTTTCCAAAGCCTTGCAAATTCAATACGGGCAGTCGAGACCAGGTACAGTATTATTCTCCAATATTTCTTTACCGCAGTTCCCTCTAACATATGTGTCATGTTTAACAAGTACATTTCAGGAGTCTTATCAATTTGAACCTGCAATACACATATTATCTTATAAATTTCATTCCAGTACATTTTAGCTTTAGAACATGTCCACCACATATGAAATAGTGTGCCTGCAGTCTTTTGACACTTCCAACATTGACCTGCTAAATTATCTTTAATTTTTCAGGTGTCATGTTTCATCTATGAAAAAGCTTATAATAGTTTTCTTCAAGGTTCTGAGCTACCGTGAACCTCTTTGTTCGTTGCCAGCTTTGTTCCCACCATTCCAACTGAATTGGGTGTCCAATGTTCTGTGCCCATTGTATCATTGCTGTTTTAATTGTCTCATCTTCACATTGTTGTTGTAATATCGCTTGATATAAATGTGAAAGTAAATGAGGTGGATTTTTCCGTAGAAGCTTCAACAGATTCTCTTGTTCTTTCTGTTCTATTCCTCGAGTTTTCACATCCATCTGAAATCTTTCTGATAGTTGTCTGTAGGGGAACCAGCTTAACTTTATACCTTCAGTTTCCAGTTTCTCTCTTGATTTCATTTTAAAAACACTTGTATTTGTGTCCATATTTGTTTTCTCCAATACATCTTCATATCGCAACCATTGTTCTGTGTCTGACCATCTTCCAAAAAGCTTCTTGAGGGGAGACCCAGGTGGGTAGCTGCCTAATGTTCTTATTCTTATAATCATTCCATATTTTATATAATGATTTCCTTACAAAATGACGCATAAAATCTTTATCAATTGTCGCTTTTCCATAGAACATATAGGCATGCCATCCCATCCTTAAATCTACTCCCTCTAAAGCCAGCATTCTCGTATTTTGTAAATCAACCCAGTCCTTTATCCAAGTGAATGCCGCAGCCTTAAAGTATACTTGTAAGTCCGGTAATCCGAAGTCTCCTCTTCTTGGTATGTCAGTCAAGACTTTCCATTTTATTTTTGGTTTTTTGCCGGTTTTGATTTCTAAAGTAATCCCAGCCTAGAACTGAATGCAGATTACAATTTGCAGTTGAAGAGTTTTTACCACTAACTGAAATTACACAGGTAGACTGTTTTATCTGTGGGGGCACTTGAGTTGTGGAATATTCTCCACACAGAAGATTACTTGGCACCAACTTTGTTTTTACAGGGCCAATCAAATGCATTTTTATTTCTCCAAGTTTTTAGAATTTCTGTTTTCTTTTGGTAAATCATTCTTCAAATTTCACTGAATGGTAGCATAAAAATACTATTCCCACTCCCACCATCTTTCTGTTTATTTAAATTTATGGACATTATATTCTTTTGTTAGCATCCTAAATGACTTTGTTCACTTACTACATGTTTATCACACATTTCTATCAAAAGCTCAAAGAAACATATAGGATTTTCTCTCCTCCCTCATGACATTCTCTGCTGTATGTGACAACCTACTTCAAAGAGGTTTCTAGCACTTTAGAGGATGTTTTATAAAGTGAATAAGGAAAGAGAGGTATCCCCCATCTGCAATTCCACTGGTAAAAACAGTTTCCACCAGCATTATTACCCCTTTGGATCCTATTAGGGTTTCCCTGTCATCACTAGGCACATAACTTAATGATCTGTCCTGAGAAGGTAAGCAACCGTTACAGAATGGTCAGAACACATATAAGGAAAAACCGGTAATCTAATACAGGTATAGTCAATATAAATTCAACATGGATTTCTCAGAAATAAGTCATGTCAAACTAATCTTATCTCCTTTCATGATAGGGATACAAGCTTGATAGATGAAGGGAATGCTGTAGACGTGGCATAGCTTGACTTCAGTAAGGCCTCTGACAAAGTTCCCCATGACATTCTGGCAAAGAAGCTAGTAAAATACAGGTTGGATGGGCTGCTGTTAGGTGGACTGGTAATCAGTTGACTAATCAAACCCAAAGGGTGCTCACCACTGGCTGCTTTTCATCCTGGAGAGAAGTGATTAGTGGGATGCCACAGGTTCTGTCCTGGGCCCAGTGCTATTCAACATCTTCATCAATAACTTGGATGAAGGAGTGGAGGGCATGCTGATCAAATTTGCAGATGATACCAAATTGGGAGGGGTTGCTAATACCCCAGAGGACAGGATCAAATTTTTAAATGACCTTGACAGATTGGAGAGCTGGGCTAAAGCTAAGAACATGAATTTCAACAGAGAGAAATGTAAAGTCCTGCACTTAGGCAGAAAAAATGGAATGCACAAATATAGGATGGGGGATGCACGGCTGGATAGCAGTACGTGTGAAAGGGATCTAGGAGTCTTGGTAGATCACAAGCTGAACATGAGTCAGCAATTAGATGAGGCAGCCAAGAAAGCCAACGTGATTCTTGGTTGCATCAATAGGAGTATGGTGTCTAGATCGAAGGAGGTAATGGTACCACTCTATTCTGCATTGGTTAGGCCTCATTTGGAATACTGTGTCCAGTTCTGGGCACCTCAGTTCAAGAAGGATATCGACAAGGGAGCATATCCAGAGGAGGGCTATCAAAATGGTGAAGGGTCTGGAAGCTATGCCCTATGAGGACCAGCTTAGAGAGCTGGGTATGTTTAGTCTGCAGAAAAGAAGGTTAAGAGGGGACATGATAGCCATGTTTACATATTTGAAGGGATTTCATGTTGAGGAAGGAGCGGGTTTGTTTTCTGCTGCTCCAGCGACTAGGACAAGGAGCAATGGATTCCAGCTGCAGGAAAGGAGATTCCACCTGAACCTCAAGAAGAACTTCCTGACGGTCAGAGCTGCCTGGCAGTGGAATATGCTGCCTTGGAGTATGGTAGAGTCTCCTTCTTTGGAGGTTTTTAAGCAGAGGCTGGATAGCCATCTGTTGGGAATGCTTTGATGGGTGTTCCTGCATAGCAGGGTGGTGGACTTGATGGCCCCTAGGATCTCTTCCAACCCTATGATTCTATAGGTATAATTGTGTACATGCCTATGCAAAACTAACTCTGACTTAGGTCAATGGGGATTACTTCAAAGTAAATGGCTGAAGCCTTGATTGTATTTATTGTGTTACTTCTTGGTATGCAACTGGTGCCTGCACATTCCCACTTGCATGTGCACAAGTGCCAGAACAAAAGAACACAACATCTTCACCTTCCCACAGACTCCTCTGCCAACACAATTGTCCTTCATACCATATTTTATTCTAACAGCAACCCAGCAAGACAAGTGAGACTGAGATCCACTCAATGAATTCCATGGGCCAAAACAGAATTTGAATCCCAGTTCCCTGGTCCAAATCTGATGCTCCAGCTGGTATAATATATAGCAGTTGTCACATGTATCCAGTGTAAAATCAATCAGAGATTTGTTGCAGACCAGGAATATTTACTTTCTTAATAAAAATGGATTTGGTCAGGCAGAGATGGCAGAAGATTAAATAGTATTATTTTACCTCTATAAATCAGCTTAAGATCTGTACTTAAGAACGCATCAACTGCTGGACAGCTGTTTGGCTCACATACCATCACTCTTGTAAATTTTCAGAGCTTAGAAAAGTTGTTTTTTTGGAGTACATTTCCTAGAATCTCCGTGGCCAATGGCCACACCAGCAAGGAAATTCTGTGTGTTGTACTCCCCCCCACACCAAACATAACTTTACCAAACTTAGAAAATTCTAACAATGCAGGAAAGTACATACACAATAAGAAGAAATGTGTTTCTTTTACTTTGGACAATCTTGATTTTCCATAGAATCTGCTAGCATGTTCCAGGTTCATTCCTAACAGGTCATAGATAAACAGTATAGTATGAATAGCCTCACAATTAGCATGCCCCAGGTTAATTCCTAAAAGGTTATAGATAAACAGTATAGTATGAATAGCCTCACAATTGTAACGCTTGTATAGTATAAATAGCCTCACGCTGACAACACTTACACTGCACTACAACGATGATGCCTTTCTGTTTTTTTTCATTGGCCAATGCTCTTGTCATGGGTCAGTAGCCTGTTCTAGCCTTTCCCAAAGAAGGTCAGCAAAGAACAGCACCCCACACTTCCATGGAAAGTACATCTTGCACCAGCACTGGATCTACCCATACTCCTCTCATGTTTGGGAGTTTGGTCGACCGAGCTGCAGCTAAAACATGACAAATATCATATGAAACCCTGTGTATAGGTACTCCGCTTTGTCTCTCCTTTATACATGCATCAGTATCACCTGTACTTCCATGAAAACTTTTTACTCTTTAAAAAGACAGCTGACAAGATCCTCAGTAACCATGACGTGGCATTTCTGCAGTCTCCCCGAAGGTGGAGTTATACTATTTATTCATTGTATTGATCCTAGTTTTCAATAAGCAGCATGAAGACAAAAACTCCTAGAAGAAACTGACATCAGAACCTATGCTACTTAGAATCAAACTACAAAAACAGATGCTCCCCTTCAATACTCTGATTCTGTTTCCAAATGAGAATTTCTAACGATCACAGCCTATTTTATTCTAATTTTCATGTTCAACTAATTGATTTAAACATCATTAACTATACAGATTATACTTTAGAAAGAATATGGATGGAATGTTCCACGAGAACGGATGGGAAAAGTGTGTACTTACTTCAGTTTACTACTAATTTCAAGCTGACTTGACTAAGAGACAATGTGAGCAATATTTTACAAGTCATTTTAATAATTAAAATTAGCATGCACCAATGGGTCTTGCTCTGGCATGCTGTGCTTTACAAGCCCATCTGGTCCTGTTTAAACAAAATGATGGAATAATCCCCAACATTTGGGATTCTTTGAAAAGGGAATCATTACTTTCACAATGCTTCTTGTGAACATTATTTGATGTAGACTGAGGCATCACACACGTGGTAGGAAGAACAATGGCTACTTTGTCTATATAATAAGATGCCCCAGTGGGCAAGACGTCTCGCCGTTTGGATTGTTGGAAAGTATTAATTTTTCCTCTTGATGGAACAATTATATTTTTTTCCAAACAAATTACAATTTAAAAAAAAAAAAGAATACCAAGAGACAAAAGCTTCCACTTTACGCAATACAAAGCACAAGCAACAGTAAGTAACATAAACTACTTCATGTTTCAGAGCCAAAATTCTTAGTTTGGGTTCATATGAATCAGGATTAAGAAACCACTGGGGATCCAAAGCAAGAATTCCCACAACACACAACCTTTTCAAAGGTTCAAGTAGAAGATCCCAGCAGGAGCCATCATGTGGACATTTCACATTCCACTATTACAGTTCTGTGATTCTACTTCAACTGCCATAACTGCATCCTGTGGAATCCTGGGATTTGTAGCTGGTAAGGCACTAGAGCAGTGGTTCTCAACCTTCCTAATACCGCAACCCTTTAATATAGTTCCTCATGTTGTGGAGACCCCCAACCATAAAATTATTTATTTATTATTACAATGCCTCCCCCCCGGCAAAGGCCGCCTCGCTGGCCAGGAAGGGACGGGGTGGGCAGGGAGGGAAAGAGGAGCCGCGCATCTCCCCCAGGGAAAAACTCTGAGATCCCCCTGGGCTCTGCTTCTGCTTTGCTCTTGTTTTTGCTGGGGGGGTCAGTGTGGGAAAAGTTTCCAGACTGTTGACCCTGGCCCGGGGGGGGGAATCCCAGCGCCTTTGTCTTTTGCGCCAGGTGCAGCTCCCCCTCCGGAATAGCGCCACCTTGAGGCCCCCCAGCTCTTCTGCAGCGCCCCCTCCGTGGCGCGTGGGGCAGGGGCTGTGGTGAAGAGGGGCCTGCCCCCCGTGCTGTTGCCGCCCCCCCCAAGCTGGCCTGTCAGACGGGAGGTTCTCCCAGTAGCGGAGAAGGGGAGCGATTTCAGTCCCTTCAGAACAGGGGGCAGGAAGACACGAGCGCATGGCTTGCGCACCACCACTCCTGCTGTGGTGACACTGTGGCTGCATGCACTCCCGCCAAAGGGGGCAGGAGGACGCGAGTGCGTGGCTCGCGCTTGCGCACCACCACTCCTGGGCCTTTTCCGCACGTTACCTTATCGCAGAGGTGGGGGGTGCCGTTCGCACAAGCAGGTTCTTGTGCGAGGCGCTCTCTTCGCTGCTCCTTCATCCCGCAGCTGGCTTCCTGGTTGCACGACCGCCCTGTCCCTTCCTCCCCCAGTGCAGCCTACCAGGAAGGGGGCAGGAGGATGCCAAAGGGGGCAGGAGGACGCGAGCGCGTGGCTCGCGCACCACCAACGAGGAGGGAATGGAGCCTAAGACCATCAGAACTACGTATTTTCCGATGGTCTTAGGCAACCCCTGTGAAAGGGTCGTTCGACCCCCCCGAAGGGGTCGCGACCCACAGGCTGAGAACCGCTGCACTAGAGCTCTCTAGCTGAGGATTCTAAACACCCCTCCCTCAACTGTAAATTCCAGGATTCAAAACAGGATGTTGATACAATGCTTAAACTTGAATCATAATACCTAACTGTGATTTGTGAAAGGACCTTTAGTATCTTTCAAGCTCTCAGTAAAGGGTGACTTGCTCATCTGAGTATTTGTTAGCAATTTATTTCATTTACTCTGGTTGATCTATCTTCCTAAGATGATGGCATGTTTTAGATCAGGTCTATGTGAAAGCCTCCAGATGTTGAACTACACCTCAGACTTCTCACTCTTGGTCAAAGCTAGCTGGGGCTGCTGGAAACTTCAGTTCAACAACATCCAGAGGGCCATGCAACTCAAGCTTCTGCTTTAGATTTTTATGTTTTTCTCCTCCTAGCTAAGTGATACGGTACTTAATCTGCTTTTATCTGCCACTGACACTGGTGTTTGAATGTGTCATGCCTTTATTACTGACATTTTAAATTTTAATTAAAAGATAGGGGGTTGAAAGGGATAGTGTTCTGTTCCTACAGAACTTTTTGTATATATTTCAGCAGTTCCCAGGTGAAATAGTCTTGTGCTGCTAAGGACAGCTTTCTCATTTTTGTCCTATTTTTGGAAAATCAAAAGTAAGTTGCTGAACAAATGCTGTCCACTACATCCATACACTGTTTAGTGCACAGAATGCATGAGTCCTTGTTGATGTGAATGAACAAGTATGGAAGTCACTGGCACACTGGCTTCATAGAATCATAGAAATTCAGAGTTGGAAGAGACCACACAGGCCATCCAGTCCAACCCCCTGCCATGCAGGAACACCCTCAAATCAATCCCGACAGATGGCCATCAAGCCTCTGCTTAAAAACCTCCAAGGAAGGAGACTCCACTACACTCCGAGGCAGCAGATTCCACTGCCGGACAGCCCTGACTGTCAGGAAGTTCTTCCTGAGGTTCAGGTGGAATCTCCTTTCCTGCAGCTTAAATCCATTGCTCCTTGTCCTGGTCTCTGGAGCAGCAGAAAACAAGTCCCCTCCTTCCTCTACGTGGCATCCCTTCAAATATTTAAACATGGCTATCATGTCCCCTCTTAACCTCCTCTTCTGCTTTCCAATATGCAACTTAATTACAACTTGTCTTATTAAAATGATGGTGTGCACATGGGTGTGTGTTTTTTCCATAGCAATTTGATTAATAATTAATGCTGTATCTTAGCTTTTATATTTCATCTTATTTTTTGAATCACAGGGTAATGATCATAAGGTAAAAAGAAGGCATTTATACAAATAAATATCTATACATTACCCCAGCACAAATACTTTCATTCAAATTTTAATCATTTTCAAATGGATTATAAAATGTCTGAATATGCAAAGGATTAGGTCACTGCAGTTTTCAACTAGCAGAAAGATGAACAGCTGCATGAGGCATTCATCACTGAAGACAAGAGGTTCATTTGAATTACTTGGGGGCAGGGTGTTATAGTGAAAATCAACTTCTCTCTCCATTTACATTAACCTCTCTCAAGTAATATGCATGCCTATGGGCCATTACCACCTTTCAGGTTACTGGCTATCAGAATATTCATTCGTTTCCACCAGGTAATATTGGGTGATTAAAGCAACAGGACAAAGAACAGAGAAATTGGTTTTACAGCACAGGAGTTAGGCAACAACTTATTTCCTGCTACTCACCCACTCTAGTAATGCTAAATTGTCAGCCTTCTGAGTAAACACAAAACCCTACACACTTTCTGAACTAAAGGCAACTACTCTGCCAATGATACTTTGCTTACCTTCTATGCCCCCCTCCAAACAAATACGGGCAATAACATAGTGTATAGGCATAAAAGTTAATTGTGCTGTTATATAAAGAGCTGTAACATGCAATTAATTTATTGGAAAGAACAGAGGCTATTTTAGGCTTTATTAATATTAATAGGCTATACTAATACAGTTTGCCTAAGCCAATAACACTGAGCCAGATCTGTCTATCCTTCCTTCCTTCCTTCTCTCCCTCCCCAATCTCTCCTCTCCCCATAAAGAAGTGAATACAAAATGCTGCCATGCATGGATGGAGAAAGGGAGAGACAAAGCGGGGGATGGAGTAGAATACTGGTTCTTTGCTGGGTCAATCATACTGTACTGGTATATACCACAGAAATCCTTCTTTTGAATAGATTTATTCCATTTCATGACATGCTTATAAAACTGTTGGCGCAATGACCATTAATACCTGTACATCTTTCAGATCCAGCCTTCCCAACGTGTGCCCACCAGATATGCTAGACTATAATTCCTATAATGGCTGGGGAAGGCTGTTCCTTGCAGATGGTTCATATTTCACTGAATAGTTTTGCTTCAACATTTTGGCCTATTTTACCCCACTGTCCTGGGCTTTGTTCTTCCATAGTACTGATTAGCATAAGTAGACTCATGGAGAGGGAAAATTGGATCACAATCACTAACCCTGACTTTTGCACATTCTGCTATAGAAGCAATTGGGTAAAGTACTTAGTCATTTGGTAAAACTCACACGCAAACCTTCATTGTATGCAGTTTCTCTCATATTCTCCCTGAATGCACTGACATTAAGACCAGCAAGTAGGCTGTCATTGCCCACATCCTACTTTCCATGTAACTGCATACTGAATGAGTGAACAGACCTTGCTCTTCCCTTCTAATGATCACAGAAATTAGATCCACATATTAGTGGGGCTTAGTTAAATCTGAATATCTTGACCTAATCCAATTTAGTCAACTAAAATGCTAGTTACTCCTCTTTAACTGACATGTGGATTTCAACTGCACTGATGAATGGTGAGTTATGGCGGAGAGGCACTTTTGTTTTGCCCTTGAATTAGCAGCAAGGGGCTTCCAGAAAGAGGGTTCAACCACAATTCAAAAGCATTCTGAAGATACTCTCTCTTTGATTTATTTCTTCAACATATTTTTCCTAGCACACACACATACACACACACACAAAGATGGAAGAAACAATGGCAAAAATGGGGAAGAATGCAAATTGAAGATACCATCTAGAGGTCCCATAAATTTCTTAGAAGGAGTGAGACTACACAGTAAAATAATGCATCTTGAAGTACCTCAAATGTCTAATTGCTGAAGAAGAATCAGAATGTGTTGTTCTAATTATAGTCAGGTGGACTGGCTGAAAATTGATACCATTTTAAATCAGTGATGTAAATACATTTTCCAAGCCATCTATCTCTTAAAACATGGGTGGGGAAAATCTAGCTCCCAATGCCCCCCCCGGACAAGGCCCAAGAGTTTACATTTTTTGCCAGAAAATACCTCAAACCTCCAAAGTGTTACAAAATATAGCTGTCTGGATCTCCTTGTTCTCAATACCTTCACATCCAAAATGGCACAAATCAATTGTATTTGGGCTGATTCCTGGAATCACAAGTGCTGCAGCATAGCTTATGGTCATGCCAAGAATCACTGCACAGCTAGGAGAGGGAAGAATACTCCAGTCCTTATCCAAACCTAAACACAGGTGCAAACTTCTTGGCTGCTGTAACACTGAACAGTTTGGTTTGCAGCTAAACTACAGTTTTTACATAATCTAGGAGCATAATCTATAAAATATGGCTAAAGCCACGATATGAATATATCTGCTTAGCATCAAGGGAAGCAACTTTAAGAACAATGGATTTGAGTTTAGGATTTCTGTGCACAGGCAAGGTTATTTTAGCAAAATCACTTGATGGAACAATCAGCTATAATTCAATACTGTACAAGGGGAGAACTTCAGGACTGATGACCAAATGCCCATAGTGTTCCTGAAAGGAAAGTGTTTACTGTTGGGCAAAATATTGTTTCTTCATGAGATGAAAACTACATATCAACACTAGATTGCAGTTTGAAATAGCAATCATTCTCCATAATCATGAATAAGACATATAACTAGTAACATCTTCAGAATGTCTGACCTCAAAAATTCAGAATTCTCCTCAGAAGTTCCCTCCCCATTTTACACAGAAAATCAGGTTTTCATTTAGCATACAGTCCTCCCTTTGACCTTCATGAACTTGATTATTCATGAGGTGTCTATTTCCTTCCCTCTTCTCCCCCTCCCGTTCCCCTGCCTTTTGCCCAGGTGCACATGTCTTCCTTCCATGGACCTGGGCAAAAGGCAAGCAAATAACAGGGGGCAGCCCTGTGCGCAGGCCTTCTCCATTCGTGGTGCTGGCACCTCCCATTCACTTGCTTATCGCCCAGGTGCCTGGAAGGCAGCATGGCTGAGCAAAACACAAGTGAAGGGGGAAAGCATGCGCTTGTGTGGTTGCCACTTTCTCCTTGCCTACTCCCTGGCCTATCACCTGTGAGCCTGGAAGGCAGCATGTCCAGGCGAAATGCAAGTGAATGTGGTAGGGAAAAGCACTTGTGCGGCTGCCACCCCCTTCTACTCACTTGCCTATCGCCTGTGAACCTGGAAGGTAGCACAGCCGGGAGAAACACAGGTGAATGGGAGAGGAGCCCTGGAAGAGAATGGGGGAAGGTGGGGGAAGTTATTTGCAGTTTTTTTTATATTCGCAAGGGTTCTGCACCCCAAACCCTCACAAAAGTTGAGAGACTACTCTATCTAAAGGAGGATCATGGACTGAATTTTAAACAGTAAGTGCAACATTTAACATTTTAAACTAAGCTATTACTTAAGGAACATATAAAGTTAACTAGCATTAACAGCTTCATTTGCTTTTCAATTAATTACTACTTTCTGTTGGGCTGATTTTTGTACACCTTAGTCTG